>JAUMHE010000043.1:19609031-19630439 GCA_032359235.1 Enteromius mattozi | reverse complement strand
AGGGCTACCCTTACCCTGCTACACCTGCATAGGCCTATTGTTTCAGTTGTGAAGGTACCCAAGAGGAAAATTGTACCTAATGTGTGACCTATGTGTAACATATGTGACCTAAAAATAATGCAGGAATATTTGAAATGTCATAATGTTTCTTTGTTTCTTTTTTGACATGTGAGCTAGCCATCTTTTGAGTGCACAGACCAGAAACCCAAAACATATATGTCTGCTTTGGCTTTTAAATGTGTTTCCTCCAATTAGGTGACTTTTGGAAAAGTTTTCTGCTTTTGCACAGACAATATGGGTGTGTGTTTCCATAGTCCTCTCTCCAAGTTTCCAGGGAAACAGACAGGCAGATCAGAGAACAGCAAATCAAACAGGCCTAAAAGACATCATCTTAAAGCACTATTTCATTCAAAACGCTTCTCTCTCAGTGGCCGGCTATAAGATTCCACCAACTGTGAAAACAGACAAAAAAGTTCAATCGATAAGGCATTTTGATCAGTGCCTGTTGCAGCCCGCTCATAGTTATCCATGATTTTCCTGAAAAAGAGAAACGGTTTTCCTGCATAAGCATTGGCACACTGCCTGCTTTTGATTGATTCAGTCATGCTATTTTCTGCTGTATGCATACTATGTGAACAATGTAATATCTGTGCTTGCTATTTAGAATTGTTTTGGCTTGTAAATGGTGTTTGATTTGTGCATATTTCTGTCCTAATTCAAACTGTGACTTTTCACTGGAAAAAGCAATATTAAGCAAAGAGGACTTTTTTAGCTGCTAGCAGTGGTTTGAAGTTAAAACTGTCTTAGTGATGGATGTTTATTACAGACATGCAGCTTTTGGATTCTCACAATGTTCAATTCAGTTCAATTCGAGTGTATTTGTACAGTGCTTTTCACAAAAAAAAAAAAAAAAAAATTGTCAACGTGTACCCATTTACTATGTGAATATTCAATGCAATAAAGTATTCCATTCCAAACAAACACCTGTTCCCTGCTTTTTTAAAATATAGCATGTGTAACATACAATATATTTAGCAATTTGTTCTGTTCCTAACATTGTTTATTTGTACTCCTTTAATATTAGGCAGTATTCTATTCCGTTTCGAACTCACTGATACGAACTGCGAGTAATTGCAGAGTTGTGCGCGTTACTGCGCGCGCGCAGATCATCCGGCGGGAGCGGGCGCGCGGGAACGCGCTCCACTCTGGTGCGCTATTAAAGCCTCGAGTAGACGCGCAGTGCCAACAGACAGTTCTGTCCTGGAGTGAGAGGTGAGACGAGCAACAACACATGGATTGAAGCGAGGACACTTTAGAACCCGACCAGAAACCACTTCACGTAAGTTCAACTGAGATTCAACAGGTTTTTAATTCAAGAATGTTGTAAAAGTTTAAATGCAAGTTTAAATTCGTTATATACTAGTATATTTACTTACATATGTATATAAAACTAAATATCGGAGCTATATATCTGAGTATCTAACTGTTGCTCGTTAGAAATGTGCTGTGGAATGAGGAAATGAAATGAAATTAAAGTCGCATCAGTTTTGCAGTGTTACAGGTGTTTAGGTGTTTTGAAATGATTTATTGATGTTCGTTGCGTTTCTAACATAATATGCCATATCTTGAACATTTTCCTCTCTTACAAATATTCCAGATCCACCAAAGTACACTATTTCTTGAAAAAAAAGTACTATAGTGTTACTTGGTTCCCACACTGCTTGTAGGAAATGTTTTAGTGTAGAAACTGTGGTATTTTTATTTTTTGTTTTTAAACTATGCTTAAATTATCTTTTTGTAAGGGAGCATCAATTATTTCACATTTGCATGCAAAGTCTCTTGTATACAAGTTTAGATAGTACAGAGGTTTCTTAGAATAAGCCTGATATTATGAAGATAATTTAGTTTTGTACAAATAAAGTCCCCCTTTGCAGCTCTGTGTCACTGTTGCGCTTCTGCAGTCACAGCAAATGCTGCGCAGTCCATATTTCACATCCCAGTGTGCTCCGGTCTCCACACATTATATACTGACCTGAAGTGCAGCTGTTGTGCAGAGTGGAGACAAAAGGTGCATGCATTAAGTGCATATAGAAATCTCCTAATAGAGGAAGGGTTTTCAATGTTTATAGACCCAGGAAGTGGAATCAAGGGGGGAGAAACACAATTTATAACACATATTTTATACCACTTTATAATTTAAAATGATGAACAAAAATAGCTTTTAATGTCATTGGTTAATGTTCAGTCTTTCAGGGAACTTACAAAAAATGTAATCATTAAAATTAATAATTGCTTTAATATATTTAATATGACTAATTCAGCTGACTTCATTTATAATAGTAAAAATAATTATTTCTCAGGTTAGAAAGAAATAATTCACTAAGATGCAGAGATTCATTTTTTCACAGTGTAGAAATGTCATTAAATTATTAAATTATATGTGTTGATATATCTTACTTGCAAATCCAATACAGTACCTTCACGGACCCCCAGGTGTCCACAGACCTCTGTTTGAAAAAAACTGTCGAAAAATACTCAAATGAGTGGTAGGATACTGTGATACTGGAAATACAACATAAATCAATATAAAAATATGTAGGTAGTACTTAATGCAGTAACGTGTAAACCTAATAGATTTTATTAAGTCAAAAATATAATTTAATATGCCTGAATTTTAAGAACAGGGAGAAATAGGTAGTTGATGTATCAGTGTGTCTTATGGTGTGACAGAAAAAAAAAATCAATGCTGAAGATAAACCTTTCTTTACGCTTTTTGTAACTCTAAGAATGAAGATGCATTTTTCTCATGTTATTTGTAAGTTAAGTTATTTTTTCTGCATTTTTACACCATAGGACACAGTCCAATTTTTATTTGCCAACTACCCTAATGTCTTATTAAAGATTAAGTCATTTTCATTTTTTTAAGCATACCTGCACTTACAGTTAATAAAATGCACATGTTGTGTTCATGGGCTTTCTGAACGCATCTGTGTACATTCTGCGTACATTTCCTATGTAAATATGCTTTGCGAATTGCATGTGTAATGAATGCAAGATGCTGAGTGCATGTTGAGCAGCATCTCCACAAGGTGACAGTGCACAATTGATAATGGAAAAGGAGACAGGTGTCAGCTGTCTTTAACAATTGCTTTTTAGTGTTAGCAATGTGTTAACTTAGTGTCAGAATCTCCCAAGAATCCACTGGGTGACAGTGTACCCAAAGCAGCGAGGAGGTGGACGGATTTCAGTTCGTATTTGCATTCATGTATCGCAGGTGTCGGTGTGGGTTGATGATATTTCGTCTTGCTCTCTGTGCCCACAGGGTGCGATTGCACGTCTCTCCCAGACCTCGCCGAGAGATGTGGCTGCTGGAAAAGATCCGTGGTTCAGTGGAGGGAAACGTTCTCCGGCAGGGAGACTCGGCTGACAAACAGAGCAAAGCCCCCACCTACTGCAATGTCCTCACCCCTGACAAGATTCCTGACTTCTTCATTCCGCCCAAATTGGTGTGCTGCCCCCCAGAGGAGGAGACGCCAGAGATGAAGCCAAAAAACGGGCTCCATTCTTCCACGTCCGAGCAGACCATATGCTGCAAGACGCCACAGGGCAGTCCGCGCAGCCCGCGCCTCATTAACAAGCTGGCTGGAGACACCAAGAATTTGCTCAAAGCTGCAAACCGCCACATCATCCAGATTGAGAGTGCAGATGATTTAGTGGTCGGGGAAGTGGGCGATCTCAACACTAATGCAGACCCCCAGTCACAGACAGCCATGTCCTTGCCCTATGTACCCAAAGCGCAAACTTCTTATGGTTTCGCTACGCTCATGGAAAGTCCTCACACGAGACGTAAAGAGTCCCTCTTCCATAGCGACCCAACAAGTCCGCTCACCTCACCCAACACCCAACGCAAGTCGCAGGGTAACCACTTAAACCCCAGCGACTGTAACATGTCCCATTCCAACCCCTACCGGTACTTCAGCGGAGGGGAGAGCGACACTTGCTCCTCGGCTGAGTCCTCCCCATTCAACTCCCCTCTGTTGTCCCGTTCCGCATCCCTCCTCAAGATGTTCACCCATGAAACCCAAGCCAAAGTGTCCCGGGCCAAGCGTTCCTTCGCCCGGCACAGTTCTCTCTCTACGGACGAGTGCAGCTCTGTGGAGACCAGCCCAAACATTCAGAGGCGCCTGCGTTGCCCTCCTTCTCCGGCGTTCCGTGGGCGGAAATACGGAGGCAACATGGATCGCTTCACGCAGCACACCGTCAATCTCCACAAGCGAGGAACTCTACGCATCTGCACAGACTACGACATCGACGCCACCAGGCTTCACGTCCGCGTGCTGGCGGCTGAGGACCTCTACGATAAACAGTGCGATGTGAAGAGCATCAACTGTTGCGTGGCTCTGTACCTGAACCCGGGGAAGCTCCAGAAACAGCGGAGCACCATTATCAAGAACAGCCGCAACCCTGTCTTCAACGAGGACTTCTACTTTGACTCCCTTCCGGTTGCGCAGGTGAAAAACCTCGCCATCAAGATGAAGGTAGTCAACAAGGGCACCAGTCTGAAGAGAGATTCCTTATTGGGAGAGAGAGAGGTACCCTTGAAGGAGTTGCTTTCTGGGATCTAGTTGTCCTTCAGAAACATCAGTGTGGCTTCACCTAACAGAACCAGGCAAGGAAATATCCCAAGTGATTCGGTTGCAGTACTCTCCAACGAACTGTTTGCGGCTTCCCAACTTGTTTACCAGCAGTCATAGTGTATGGATGTACAGTACTTTGTGTGTGTGTGTGTGTGTGTGTGTTTGTGTGATATACTGTAAATATGTCCCATGAGTGTACAGGCATGCTTCGATTGTATGAGTTTCCAGGGTTCGTGTTTGTGTTGAAACCAATTTTTGATTCTTGATTCCAGACCCCGCTGGGTCTCACTGTTGGAGACGCCGATAGATCAAAACAGCTCTCATACACATGGCGTATCTCCACAACAACAGCATTGTAGACTGATGCTAAGTCACTTAAGGCCAGATGCAAATGCATGCTTCTTCAGCCGTTTGAGCCTTAAAACGACAAGACTGACAAATATATTTGTCCCCTGTATCGCTGTAATAACAGTGTTTCGCCTTATACCTCTTCAATTCCGCTCTTTAGGGTTCAAGACTGTGACATTTCTCTCAATCTGACTGTAAAACTGGACTTTTTCTTTCTTTTTTCAAACGCTGAATCTGTGCAGTTAAAAACACCCTTCAGCCTTACTGAGTGACAAGCCGCTCACTTTGAGTGACACAGAACTTTAGAGAGGGCGTGATTTGTGATTGGACAGAGCATATGACATCATCATGAATGTCAAGACAATGTGATTTCTGTAAATAGAAGGCTCTTTTAAATCTGCTTGTGTGTAGCTACATCTGAAATCACTCCCTGTTCTCTATAATGTCGACTAAATACTACGCAGATTTGAGAGAAAGTTCAAAATACCACAGGAAACAAAAGTGCCAGAAAAGACCATGGTATTGCCATGTTTTTTGGACATGCTTGTGAAAATGCTATGGCATTTTTTGCAGTAACTTCGATTGGCATGGGTTCTTGTGCATGTACCATAGTTTTGACATTTACCATGGTGATTTATATGAATATGGTAGTCATGCAGTACCATAATAGATGTCAAAGTATTTTAGTATTATGATACCTAATCTGATACCATTGCTATACCATGGTAATGTCATAGTTTTTGGGTATTTACTGTGAAAATACATTGCTTTTGGTACCATGCTAATACCATGAAGTACCATATTTACATGGCAGTCTATACTGTACCATTATATTTTCACATGGCCTAAGTTGCAACCTGAATATATATGATAGAATTCTTTAAATTCCATGATACTATTTATATCAAAGTATTGCTTTACCATGATACTGTTATGTAAGGTATATACTAGTAACCAAACGTTTCACAGGTTAAACTGTTATACCGAGGCTATGCTAACATACACAATGCTTGCAAAGAAGTTTCTTCAGAACAACAATGTATGTGTTTACGTTTATAAAGGACATTAACGGTGCCCACTAGTGCCATTTTAGCTTCAATCTCAGGTTAGGGAACATATTGCATTTTCGTATATATGTGCACTTTAATAGAGTTTGTTGTTGATTTGCAACTGTTTATGGTGCATTGTGGGTATCGTTTAGTAAAGTATTAAATTGTTCAATAAGATGTGGGACATCTCCCAGGAAATATGGAGTTTTTTCATACAGCATTTATGTTCAGAATGTGTTCAGAGGATTGTTCTTCTATTAAATATGTGCACAGAGTTTTGGCATGTTTATAGTAGATATGTGTGTAGATGTTTTCCAATGGGAGCAGTTGCATGGCAAAATGTTCAAGACCTCATGTTTTCATTTCTATTGTTCTTGTTTCAATTGTTATAGTCAGATAGTGAACATGTTAGATATAAGCTCACATCTTTTCTTCACATCATCCCCCTGTATTGGATCCACAACACTATCACTATTTTAAATACTCATTTTTACCACAGAGCGTAACAGTGATGGCCCATTTTCTCCAGATTTTGTACATGTATTTTTCTCTACTGGTATTTTGAGAAAAAGGTGTGAAATAATAATAGGCTGAAATGAAAAGTCTGCCTTGAACGGTTTAGATCTTATATTTTAAAAATCTGAAAATGAATTTTCACCTCACCCTATGGTTCCACTTAAATACTGTTATTTAAAGCCTCCTCAGATTATTTTGGACTTTAAAATGACCCTTGTATGAGACACTGTTATGCGTCATTCATGGCAAGTTCTTTGTTTGACCTAAAGATTGTCCTGTAATATACCTGAAAGCTCTTCAATCAGGTCGCCGCACTCTTGGGTTCTTGAGTGGATTCACACAATTGCACCGCTATTAGAAGTGAGACAGATTGTCTCAGTTTTGGCTTCAGTACAAGATAACACATCTGTGTGTTTTTGATTAATCATTTGCATATCCTTAAGGGTGAAGTGTGTAATTTATGTACCACATGCAACACCAAATGGAATTGCAAGTAGTTGCAAATTGCGGTCACAGTAGCAAAATTAGGTTAATCATCTATCGTTAATAGTGTAGCAATGTGTGAGATACGCCTAAATTTAAAACCAAGCATCTTTCTGTTGGTCAACGTGGCAAAACCGCATGATGAAAATCCTTAAAGATAACGCCAAATAAAAACGAAAACAGAATCTGCATGGGGAAATCAATGACAATGACAGCCAAAAATTCACTGAAAAAAAAAGGGCATTGAGAACAGGTAGTTTTCATTTCATCTAGAATTCAATCATTCTTTTAGATTTAGCTTCATGATATAACATGTGTCATGTACGTTTAAATGATCAGTTTTAGTGCTAAACAGTCTTTCCCTTTAAATAAAGGATTCCCTTTTAAACGCATTTCAGTTTTCCATTTTTTCCTCATTCATTCATTTGTGCCTGGACATTTTTTTTGCGGTTGAGTTACCACTTTCATCCTTCATCGAAAGCACTTCCATGTCACTTTCGTCAAGCTGAAAACATTTATTATATATTAAAGAGAAAAAAAACACTTTGAGCAAACGGTCGGCAATTACTCTCCGGATATGAATCACTCCATATGTGCTTTATGTGATTTTTTTCTCCACTTTATGCTTCCAGGGCACAATTGTTCATTTGTTAATTTCATTTCATTTCTATTTTCAGCGCTCTTTCAAAAGGGCCAAATTGCAGGTGTATTAGATTTCCCCTCAGTGCCACGTAGAAAACAGAAAGTCTTATTCCTGTCGGAAATCGAGCTCTTTAGATTGGCAGAGAATACAAATTAGAAGATGAGAATTAGATTCCAGAAGGGATTCAATATGGGGGGTGTTAAATCACATCCGTTTCCATAACCATCTTCCTGTACGTGAGATTAAAGTGTCTCGCACTTGTGTTTCAGATAAGTCATGAAGAAATGAAGTGCCTATCCACTGTACTTGATTCCCGTTCCTTCCCTGAGCCCGTCACCAGCCGCAACGTTCCTATGCATGTGTACATAAACACCCGGAAATCCACATTCTTTAAATAGTGTAGTGTTTCAGCTTGTTGTTATTCTGAAGACGGATGTGGAGATGATTTGATGCACTGTCGTTATGCCGTTTGTTTTTGTTTGTTTTAGCTCCTTTCCAGTGGTTTATTCTTCATATCTGTATCTCTTCCTCTTTTCCAGACTGGTTTTCTATTCATAACTTTAGTGGATCATGCTATTGCTTTGTCTATTTTCTTACTTTGCTCAATAAAAGTTGTGAAGATGGTGTACAATGATCAATCTCTGTCTTTTAACCCTCACTTTTGAATCCAGTCCAGAATCTTTAAGGGAATGTGAACAAGGTTTTATGTGCACTTTTCACATACAGTATGAGCACACATTTATTTTTATATGTTTGCATAGACACTAAAATGTACAATATCAACACCATCTAAAATTGTAGCGACATACAAATCCTTTGAGCTTTATAAAATATTGAATTCATAGGGTGATTTTAGTGTGTTTCTTTTAATTTGCCACTTGCAGCTGAATTTAATTGTGTAACAGAGAGTGCAAATGACATTCATTTTATTAGACCCATTATATATACATTTTCCATTAAAAAGGTTATCAGAGAAAGTTTCTCCATTTTTATTGCTAAATGAGAGTTGCACTACGGCATTGTGTATGAAACTCAAGTAACACCAAAAATTCCTAATTTTAATTCCTAAACTAATTTTAACGGATTAGTAATATTTCTACCTTCTAAGAAATGTCCGTAAAAATAAGGCCTATAATGTACTGCATTAAAATGAATTTTATATTCGTAAATTTTAATGTAGGAAGGAATTGGACATTTTTCAATAGTGGTGTTTTCTTGATTTAAATGCAGCTAATATGTTATGCATGCAAAAACCCACAGAAAGCTAGTGAGGCCATTGTGGTAACACAATAGACGAACCCATACTGATCTAGTCTAATCAAATAAGAAAAACCTTCTTCGGAACGTCAGTACGTTCTGTCTGTGCCTGAGAAATCATAATTGGACATATTATGTGTTTTGGGCCTGAATCCAAATGGCAGATTAGTTGTTTGTGTTTCTCCAGGTGTGCTGCCGAAACATCTGAAGATGCGGTTTATGGTGAAATAACAAAAATGTGTTCTTCATGTTCAAAAAAAAGTAGGTTGCTGATGGCAAAAAGCCTAAATGTTGCGGTTTCATCACACCGTAAAACCTTCTTACAGCTGCTACAGTCTCCAACAGACCTTTTGGCAAACCATATCCGAGATGTCAGATGGTATCTTTGACAGCGGCTTTTCTTTGCTGCCGTCCTATAAACCTGTGGCTGGAGAAACACCTGAGGCGCTTGCAGCTTCTCCAGATTTGTCATTGGTTTCTCTGTGGCCTCCCATGCATGGTCAGTTTTTTAACGTTTGGTACATTTATAATTGTACTTAAGACAACTCTTTGCATTACTGATTTAAGTGAAAAGTTCTTGTGTTGATCTTTTTAATATTTTCCCTGATTGTGTAAGTTCTGCCTCAACACTGACACCAATATACTGCTGCTTCTGTGCATGCAAATAAACTGTTGCAATTCGTTTCAGTTCAAATGAGTCAATGGGAGAAATATAAAGTGTTAAAAAATGTTGTAGAAACAGTTTTCACAAAGTTATAGAATTTCATAATTAAAGAAATGACAAGTAACACATTGATGTAATTGTTTTTGAGAATTAATGTCCAAATACTGGGGATGGCTGTGCATATAAAGTATAGTTTAATTAATAAATACTGAGGTCTGATTCATGCAGACAAATGTTTTATTCTTTGCTGAATGAAAAGTGTTGTGAGTCTCCAGAAAGCTGAACAACGAATTACACTGTGTTATCTTCTTAAGTGAGTATCTCTGGTTAGCAAGGTCAAGTTATTTTTGTGAAATTGCAGGTGGCCTTTGTTGCCTGTAAAGGAAACTTTCCCACTTCACTGCTTCTTAATTCTGTACTGGCTTTTCACACTATACAGTCATCGGAACAGATTTGGAGAAAGTTTTATCACATGTTTACCCGTGGATCCTCTGCAGTGAATGGGTGCCGTCAGAATGGGGTGATAAAACACAATATTCAAAAGAAATCTACACCAATCCAGTCCATCAATTAATGTCAACCTGGTCTCATAAAAATATGTACCTCTGTGCACTTTTTGTGCAACACCGTTTTTACGTGCCTTACTGCATGTTTCGCCCCAATTTAAAAAAGAAATGTCCACTGAGTGGCGCTAAAACACAGGTTCAGTGTGTGATCCCTGGCACATTTATGACGTTGATATAGGTGTGTACTATAGACTATTGAGGCGGTTCAGAATTGAAATATCCGTGGGCTGTTGCTAAAAGTTAATGCTCTATCATGTTGGAAATATGTCTTACACCAAATCCAACCCTAAACGTACCCAATAGTGTTGACATATGCAAAACCGATGTAAAAAGGCATTTGTTAGTGCAACCATGTCATTTCAACTTCCTTTTATGCTCTCAAGTACTATGTACTCTGTGAGCTACTGAACAAACCTATCGTCTATGAAAACACATAGATATGAAGCTGGAGATGTGTGATGCTAACATTCGAAATCATCAGTTTTGTAATCTCCCAGTATATTAATATTGTTTTGAAGTCATAACATGATATTCTTCAAGTAATTGTGTGAAAATTTTGCTTTATTAATCGAAACTCTTTAAATTTGAGTGAAAAGGAATAAAAGGTGTCAGAGTTTTATTGTGTTCATTTCTTTTGGAAGCTGCAATGATATGTACTTATTGGTACATATTTTGTGTCTTGCTAAAAAGTTCACCAAGGTATGTTTATGACATGAGACCAGGTAGATTAATGTCTTGTGAACAGAGAGCTGCATGTTTACAAGAAACAAATCCATCACAAGATGATTTAAACTTTAAACTGTCACCTTTGACCTTTGGAATTTTTTCAATAAGACTTGGTTTGCTTATTTATTTAGTTAGTTAGTTAGTTAGTTATACCTTCTTTGCAGACACATACAGAGAGCTGTGCTAACATAATGCGGTACATATAATGATACAGTACATTAAGTTTGCAAAGGTTTGTTTTTATTTTTATGAGGATTTTGTGCTTCTATAGATGGTTAATGGTTTGGACAGGTTTGCTTTGGACAGATGCATTTGCATTTATTTCACTGGCATCCTGTTTTATCGAAGTGGCATAAGGTGCTTATATTGGTCTGTTAAATCAATTACAGTCACTGGAGCAGAGCGATACAAAGAAAATGAAAGTATTATGTGCTACTAGTAGCATAGCGCTCTGACAGATCCTAATTTATGGGTTGAAGATACACAAACCTAGACAGTTATGAAACTCAGGACCATTTTTAGAGAAGTGATAAAGTCTTTATCTTGGCTTATAAACCCATTATGAGTTTTTGGATTAGATTTTGGAGTTCTTTCTACTAGAGAAATTGAGTATGATGTCTTTAAAGGTGCTGCAGAGAAGTGCACAAGCGGGACAAAAGAAACCATTGAAAATAGTTTTTTACACAAAAAATTGCATATACTATACATGCATTTGTTTATTTGTGTATATTTAATCTGTTTGTTTCTCTAATTTCAAATGCTTCAGACTAATCAAATCAGGTCAGAGAGATACCTCTAACCAAAGTTCAACATGTCAAGAATCAATACATGCTACATTAAATATTACATGCACAGAAAATTAGTTGCACTTTTTTTCCAAAATGCGCTCTCAAAACGTAAAACAAACTTTTTGCCTTATGGATGCTCATAGACATAACTTATATTTATGCTAATTATAGCTTTTCATGCCTGACTGAGTGATTATGCCTCATTGTGGAAGAAATCGTTTGTCAGTCTTTCAAGTGGCTTTTCTGCAGAAAAACAGCCAACTGAGGAAAGTCAGCCATATTGTGTAATGGATTGTGGGTTTGGCCGAGAGTTTCTATGGCAACTGTGCAGAACATTTGCAGTCCGGTTTGAAATCCAGTTGGTCGGATCTGCGTGAGCAGTATGTTTCGTACATCTGCTTCGAAACACGCTTTTAGGGAAGCTTCTGGAGTGACACCCAAGACAGATTCAGATCACAAAACTGGCTGCAGAATTTAATTCAGTTTAGCATGAACTAGACTTTTTAGATATATTTATTACCCTCTTTTTGAATTCCATTCAGTCATACTGCCAAGATATACTTTTACTTTAACTACACAGGCAGATCTGCATGGCTTTTTACAAAGCATTTGGAGTTGAAGTCATTGTTATAATTGCCTCAGCTGTTAGCAAAGCACAATAATACAAAAGGTCGGTGGAAATATTGAAGGTTTTGTTATGTCTGACAGGTAATGAAACAAAACCAAGGTTTTTTGAATACCCGTTTAATCTATTCTTATTTATTCATATTTATAATGAAGATAGATATTTGTGGTGCTTACTCATAGAAAAGTAAGTAATATTGTAGTGTGTTCTGTTCATGTTTTCTGCCAACTGGCAACCCTGGGTGTTCCAAATCAGTGGGCGGAGTCACACCAAAACAAAAACAGACATTCCGAAATGGAATTCACATTTAAATGTAGAATAACTGGCTGTATGCGAACCTAGCATGTTTCATCTGTAAACATTATTGAAAAAAATATGAAAAAACTTTATATCTCATCATTATTTATTTATTATTTTTTTATGGTCTTTATTAATGGTTGCTAGGGAATTCTGGGATCTTTACTGACTCATCTTCAAGTCTCTCATATATTTCTTCCTTTAGTGCAAGTCAGTGCACGATTTCTCTTTTTCTTTTTCTTTTTTTGATTTAAATAAATAAATAGCCTAAATAAATAATAGTAATTTATTTACAAGAATAACTAACATTAATAGTTATATTATTATGCACTTTGCATTTCACATATGCATTTATAATGCCTTTTCTGTCTGCTGAGCCTCTGTTATGAGGCCACATTGGAAACTTTATACTGGTAAGACGCAAA
The DNA here is from genome assembly GCA_032359235.1 of Enteromius mattozi. Taxonomy (NCBI): domain Eukaryota; kingdom Metazoa; phylum Chordata; class Actinopteri; order Cypriniformes; family Cyprinidae; genus Enteromius; species Enteromius mattozi. The sequence goes on along the minus strand of JAUMHE010000043.1, from coordinate 19,617,415 downwards.
AATACTCCTCCACCAAGTAGAAAATGTTGCTATGGCAACAAAAGAACCATTGTCTCCCGATGCAATGGGTGAATGTTCTGAGAGTGGCCATATTTCATCAGATCAGACAAACCATTAAAGTTGAGGGTAACTCACAGAAGTTTAGGAAATGTTTCCTCTAAGGCTTGTTATGGTAATAAAGCAGACGCTGTGATCTTTCAACGGAATTCCCCGACGCCACTCACTAAAAACAATTCCATGGTTATTCTTGATTGGTTGAGCCAATATGGACTCAGTCGCTTTCAGAGTCAATGCAAAAGGGCATTAAAGCAAATTAAATGATTCTGAGGGGAGCAAAACTGCAGTCTGGTGTCAAACCAGATGCGTTTTAAGAATCAAAATGCAAACAAACTGAAAATGAAGTTCATTTGGGACTCTTCAAAACTGATAATTCTCTTGATTTTATTTTAATTTATTTATGACCAGTGGATCAAAGTTTGATTACATTCATGATCATCTAGAGCTGTTGTTTTGCAAATTGTAACATTTTTATGCAGATATAATTGTAAAAAACTTCAGCTCTGAAATATTATTTCAGTTTATGATTTTAGATTTTCATGGTTGACTTTATTTCAGAAGGAATTTAATTTTATGTTAGACCTATTTGATATTTAAAAAGACATTTGCCTAGTTGATTTCTAATTGATCTAATTAGCTATTTTTAATTAATTAATATTTACTTAATTATTAAATACTTATTAGCCTTTATTTTTTAGATTATAAATGTTCATTTGAATATAATTTTAGTAATTTTATGTATTATTATTAGTTAATTAATGTTTCTATTTTCTATTCTTTTTTAGTTTAATTAATTAATTAATTTCTTTTTAGTTTCTGTACTTAAACTCATCCATGCTTCAAGGGAGCCATATATAATGTAATCTAGGTTGTTTAATGTTTATCTTACATTACAGTTTTTGTTATACTTTTTGAAGTTAAAGGCATATCATGCACCTAATTGTATTTGTCTAATTTAGTTTTTAATTTGTACTGAAATAACATGTTTGAATGAACTTTGACATCACATTTTAGCAATGTGCAATTATATGAGTAATTGCATTTTATTATATGCATGCAGCACTGTTTTCCCCTGCTGTCTGTGAGCATCAGCCCTCAGGCCTGACCTGAGACCCACCAGTCGAGAACCACTGGTCCGGAGCAGCATTAAATGGCATGCTGCTCAATTTCCAGAAGGGTCTTTATGTGTCGAGCGGTCTTGACATCTGTAACCTTCATTCTCAAGAATTATTTTTCTCCCCAGCTCTCCGGGTGCCATTACTGTAAATAGATCTGCATGAGTGTATGTGAGTGGGTTTGTGCGCATGAGTGTCTCTGTGTGGTGTTTGTGTGTGCATGTGGGCATTTATAGAAACCTTCTTCATATGATATAAATAACAAAATGACATATCCAGGCATATCCATCTGGGTGCCATCTATAATGTTTGAACTTTGTTTCAGAAAAGAAGCCATCAAAATATGTTTCTGAGCTAAAATATGTGCTAAATGAGTTCATTAATTCAATTAGGTTGAATTGCAAATCTCAACATTGTTGTCCTGTATACAAACAAGGCAAGAATTTTTTTTTTTTTTTTTAATTTCAGGTTTTGGTAACACTTTATTTTGATAGTCCACTTTACACATTCTACTAACAGTAAGTAACTTTATAACTACATGTCAACTAACAGTCATTAGAGTATTAGTAGACTGTCTGCTTAATATCTTCTATCACTTTATTTTGATGAGTCCACAACATACAACATACTGACTTTACATCAGAAACTTTACAAGCATATGTCAACTTATTCTACTAGCCCTAAACCTACCCTAACAGTCTACTCTGAGAGCTAGTAGACATGTAGTTGTGAATTAATGAGAATTAGAGACATGTATTACTAAGTTACTTATGTCTAAAGTGGACTATCAAAATAAAGTGTAACCCAGGTTTTAGTTTTCATTGTTAATTTTATTTGAAAAGACAAAAGCTAAATTTGACTTGCATTATAATTTAAATTATAATAATGAATTAATATTAATATATAAAATTACATTAGTTTAGTTAGTCTTGGAAAATGGATGCATAAAGAGAAAATAACAACAGTGTTATTACATTATTATTAATTATATATTTATTTATATTTTTGTTTTGTCATTTTTGTATTCGTTTTTTATTTTTATTTTTTTGTTTTGTTTTTTTGTTAATTATTTGTTGTAATTTAAACAAGGTTTATTAAAATTAACAAAAACTGAAACCAAAAAAAAACCAAAATAAATTTAAACTTATATATATATATATATATATATATGTATTTTTTTTTTTTTTTTTTTTTTTTTTTCTATTTATATATACATTTTAGGTAGCTGCCAAGGCAACTTTTTATTTAGTTTAACTTGACGTACTAAAATAACTCAAACTGAAATAAAAATGAATGAAAACTAGATATTAAAAAACTACAAATAATTACAAAAAAGCACAAGTTTACTAAAAATTTTAAAATGTAAATAAAAACAGTAGTATAAAAAGAATAACTAATTTAAAATATAAATATAAATATATACAGTAATACTACAATTTTTTTTTTTCATCAAATATTCCATTTTATTTATTATTTTAATGAGACCCCCAAAAATGAGAAAATGTCATGCAATAATGAGTAAATAATGAGATCATTTTCATGTTTGGACCACCAGCTTCTTGAAGTCTGCTCAAGATGATGACAGTTTTCCTCAGTAAACATTCCTGAAACTGAAGTGTATTGTCTTACCAAATGGAAACCAAGTGAACACTACAAGCCAAAACAGGCAATTATGTAGTCCCATTTTCAGCAATAATGTAAAACACAGGGCCCTTTTCTTCACCCTACTGAGGAGAAGGAACCAGTTCAGGCTGGGAGTTGTGTTTGATTGGTCGGTGTTCTCCTCCCAGATGCCTTTGAGTGTGCAGATGAAAGCTCATGTGTTGAGTTTTGATGATTGCGAGGCAATGGTGAATAAAGGAGCCAAAACGCTGCCGCACACCAATCACAGACTAATCAACATGAGCAGTGTGCTATCTGCTCTAAAGGCACAGGACTGCGTATTCAACTGCTATTTATAAAAGATCAAATGCTGCTGGCCAAGCACAGCGCTGTGTTTTTATTAGATGGCAATTTAGATTCGACCCCAGAGCTTTTGTGTCCGGCTTTTGTTGGGTGCTTATGACCCACTTTATATCCCAAAGTGCACACGTATATAAATACATAGGTGCACATATTGTGCCACGCTGATTGTGTGTATTCAAACAATTAATCAGAATGCGCATAGATGAACAGTCTGGTCACGAGATCCAGTCAACAAGCAGTCGCTTACTTTTTTGCTTTTGGTTGCTGCCATAGCAACATGAGAAGATATTTTGCTATTTTATTTTTTAATTTGGGTATGCTGAATATATTAAACGGATCTGTCTGCAGCTCAAAAGCCTTGGTTTCCAGTGAATGATTCAACCTGACCTTTAAATAGTTTCTTTTAAAGCAACTCTATGTACATTTGCCCATTTTTGCGAGTTTGGAGCCCCCTACAGTTGAGTGAGTGGAATTTAGTGTTGTAAATATAGCGCTGTCACAATTACAGTAAACAGCATGTATAGATGCCCACTGGACCGCTCCAGGCACGTAGACGCGGCCGCCATATTGGAAGGGTCTACGTGATGTCATTCACCATATTCTAGGTTCGCACAGAGCCGTTGAGCCGCTCGGTGCAGGATTGTGGCATCCTACGAATATTAAGTTCATTACTATAGTGAATGACATCAAGTCGAGACTGCTACAATATGGTGGACAGCTTACTTATAGTGGTCCATAGAAACAGTTGCTAATACATCAATACGCTGATCAATAACAGGTGTTTGGTTTGGGAAAATAAACAGACACCATTTGCATTATTAGAAGTCTGGTGACTGGGAGGGATCTTCACTTCCAGGCAGGTGTCTGAGCCCGTAAGTCACAACTTCAAACCACGAGTGACTTTGTAGCGTTCCAGGCAAGTCACGCCAAGCTGCCTGAGAGCAAGGAATCGTGGTAGCTAGATGTAAACAAACCAGCGTGGTGAACCTTAAGGGGCTTATGCTCATTTACAATCATTTCTATTGCTTTGCTTGCTTATATGAGGGAAACAGAGGAGGAAAAACAGCTAACCTTTTATTTCAGTGTAGCCTACTACATGTATAAACACCACATCCTAAGGGGGCTGCCATTGTTGTTTTGCGGGCTATGTGACATCAAAACTCGTAACTGGGAGTACATCGATCTAGTTCACGGGTGGGAAGTAACGGGTTTGACAGCCGTTCCAGTGCACTTTTCCCCGTAGAAGATTGGAAAAGCATGGGTTATGGGTTGCCTGGAGTGCAGCATAACTCGAGGGAACGTGTTGTGGCCACAACATGGTTTTGTTGAGGTAACATTTCGAACATTAGGTCTTCGTCAGGCACATGTTATATGAACAGAGGTACACCTCTAAATAACAGGTGATCATACTAATTAGACACGTTCAATCACTGTGTAAGTATAGGCCACAATGTTTATTGCCCCCCACCCCCTACTGTTAGATGAAATTTACTCCCTTGATTTCAAGGAAAAAGAAACTTACATACAGTTGCTTTAAACAAATGACACTGTGTTTAGACATTGTGTTATTAGCAGTCAATGTAAGAGTTTTTACATCTCGGCTATGTAAACACTATTTCATAATCCACAGATAATGTGTGGGATGACGTTTTTTCTGGCAGGCTCCTCGCTTAAAGGTGAAGTGTGTGATTTCTGTGCAACTAAGCATCGCTGTTAGATGAGCCAATGTTTCTGTGTCGGGCCGCTGAAACGGATCAATGTTTTGATAGCGCTGCAGTGTTTACTTCTTTTAGCTTACACATTTTTGCTGCATTTAATATTCAGTATTAAACAAGAAATGTGTATAATTATAACTATGAGTTAGCTTAACATTTTGTAATTTCTTCTTTTGAAGGCAATTGGATACACTAACTTCATAAAAAATTCTGATCTTATTGTGAATGATGAATTGATTATTTAAAAGAAACCTGCACCATTTTTTTTACCATCCAATCAACTCTGTGAAAAATGTAAAATGTTATGCTCTCCATCAGTGGATTACTTTGCAGTGAATGGGTGCCATCAGAATGAGAGTCCAAACAACTTATAAAACAAATTTGATTTTAGACTGTTTTGGCTCGTAAAAAGTGCTTGATCTGTGCATATTTCTCTTCTTAGTCAAATAGGACTTTTTTAATATTGGAGAAGGCAAGAAATGGAATCCAAAATGTTCGTTTCTGTCACGATATCCAGCTGGAGTCCCTCATTGTTTCCACCAGAGGGCACTCCAGCCAGAGCTGTGCCCCGCTCACAGACTGCATTACCCATCATGCCACATTCCTGGGACTGATCACACCCACACCTGCACTTCATTACCACACCCACATACTGATTGCGCACACACATAAAAGCCAGACCCAAACGCCAACTCTCTGCGAAATCTTGATTTGCCCTGGCTATAATTTCCGAGTGTTCCTTCCCGTGTTTGTTTTTCCTGTTATTACTGTGGACTGTTTATCTGGATTCTGACTGTTTGCTGCCTGCCCTGAAATCTGCCTGTGTACCTCGACTCCATTGCACTGTTTACCGGTATCTGACCAAGCTTGTACGATTTCTCTATAAAAAGCTGCAAATGGATCCGCATGCCTCCATTACAGAAGACTTCGCCAATACAGGATCCAGCAGCTTCTCCAAGAGACTGTTGCCAGGTATGGATCCAGCCAAATGGCTCATCAGCTTGAGACAGAATCAGCTATCTATTGAGGAGAATGTTTTGCAATTCTGCGTCCTTGCAAATCAGGTACCATTTGAGGAAGAATTCATAAAAACTGTGTTCTGATTCGGACTTAATGAACGCATAAAATCCTGGTTGCCTGAAGGGGTGTTTTCCTGCAGTCTTCGGGACTTTATTGAACATGCCCTCATTCTGTCCGGTTCTTCATTTACTGTGCATTCCTCAGAGGAGGAGTGTGACCCTGACGTTATGTCTGTGCCTGATACAGTGGGACACAACCACAAGATGGCCGCCGCCCCTGAGCCACTGCACAAGATGTCCGCCGACCCTGAGCCACAGCACAAGATGGCTGCCGCTTCCGAGCCACAATATAAGACAGCTGCCACACCAGACACTGCTACCTGCATCGAGATCAAAATTCTGTCCTCAGCCTTCAGGGATGTGTTCCCGAGCATCTTGGACATGGCATATGAGGACACCAGGGCATTCTCCAGGTGTACGAGACTGGTTTCCTGCTTGGCCGATTCCCCAATGAGGTCAGTGAGGACAGCAGGCGTCGATAAAGATTCCTACAGTCATCACTGAGGCTGCACCTCTTTCGTCAGTGGCTGCACAACCCCTCAGACTGACTGTGCCTACCAAGAACACTGACCAGGAATCTTCAGCCTCCCTAGTCATGGTCACCGAAACCTCTAATGAACTCTCAGCCAGCCCTGTTCACCCTGTTACGGCAACGGAAGCCCTGGACCTCCCACCAGGCCTGGCTCCGGCCTTGGGGACTGCCCATGAACCCTCACCTTGTGCAGCTACGGCAATGGAAGCCACCTCTGAGTTCCCCTCATGCCTAGTCACAGCCAAGGAAGCCGTTAAAACCACGTCCTGCCCTGCCACGGCCATAAGGGCTGCCATTGAACCCTGGCCTTTTCCTGCCATGGCTACAAAAGCTGTTTCTGAGTCCTCGTCCTGCCCTGTCATGGCCATGGAGGCCATCATCAAATCCTCGTCCTGCCCTGTCTGCCCTGTCACGGCCATGAAGGCCGTTGAACTCCCAGTCCCATTTCCCACGGATCCCGCTCTACTGTCACGGCCAGGAGAGCCGTTCCCGAGTCCTGTTTCCGAGTCACAGCCAGGAGTGCCGCCTCCGAGTCTTGTCCCTGAGTCATGGCCAGCAGTGCCGTTCCCGAGTCCAGTTCCCAAGTCACGGCTAGGAGTGCCGTTCCCGAACCCTGAGAATCCTGTTCCCAAGTCACGACCAGAAGTGTTCTGCCCCGTCATGGCCAGAAGGGCCACCATAGGACCCTCATCCTGCACTGCCAAGGCTATGGAAGCCGTCTCTGAGCCCTTGTCATGCATAATCACGGCCATGGAGGCCGTTGAACTTCCTTCCTGCCCTTTTCCGGCCATAAGGGCCGCCATTGACCTCTCGTCCTGCTCTGTCATGGCTAAGGAGGCCACCCTGGAATCTTTGTCCTGCCCGGTCATGGCCATGGAAGCCATCCGTGCTGGGATCCCTCATTGTTTCCACCAGAGGGCACTCCAGCCATAGCTGCGCCCCGCTCACGGACTGCATTACCCATCATGCCACATTCCTGGAACTGATCACACCCACACCTGCACCTCATTACCACACCCACATACTGATTGCGCACACACATAAAAGCCAGACCCAAACGCCAACTCTCCGTGTAGACTTGATTTGCCCTGGCTATCATTTCCGAGCATTCCTTCCCATGTTTGTTTTTCCTGCTATTACCGTGGACTGTTTATCTGGATTCTGACTGACTGCTTGCCCCAAAATCTGCCTGTGTACCTCGACTTTGATTCTGTGTTGTCTTCATTGCACTGTTTGCCGGAATCTGATCAAGCCTGGACGCTGCAAATGGATCCGCACGCCTCCGTTTCCTCCGTTACATTTTCATGTTTTCTGTGATTTTTGAACCATACAGCTCTTGGTGTAGCATCATATATAAATGAACAGCATGAGCATCCTTCAAAACATCCCAGAAGAAAGTTGAGTTTGGACTGACATGAGGGTGAGTAAATTACATTTTGGGTGAAGTAACCATCCAAAAAGAGCCAAAAGAGTAATCCTATAAAGCATTTTCACTGGTGAAGAGCAGACAACGCTATTCAAACATCGTTCCATGGGCTATCATGTAGCCTATTTTCCCACAAAACTAGCACTCATCTGCATTTAAAGTGGGCATATTTAATTTCAGAACTGATCGGTCATCATAACAATGAAGAGGAGTTTGGCAGTGCTTACAGTTCATGAGTGTATGATTATGTGATATTGATTTGTTTATTGATTTGTGATATCTGTCCTCAAGTTTCAGTTCAAAAGTAAATGCCCTGCTTTTTGTTGCCTTTTGCATTGTTAATTTTAAATCTGAATGAAAAAAATACAATACAAAAATCTAATACAAAAGATAAAATACATTTTTTAATAATACATTTTATTTATAATGCACTTTATATTTGAAGCAAATCTCAAAGTGCTACAAATTTAATTTGCCCCAAAAGCTCTAATAAAA
>JAUMHE010000043.1:19582156-19599718 GCA_032359235.1 Enteromius mattozi | reverse complement strand
AGCAGTAAAGTATAGGCCCGTGTGTCCTGTATTTCTGACTACTGAACCAACCATGGCATTATTATTTATGCATTTATATTTTTTATGCCAAAGTAAACAAATATAATAATATGCAAGTGATGACGCTGGCGCCTCCGTGTCCTGCAGAGCATGCTTCAGCTTCTGTAGGATGCGTCTACAGCGCACATGTAGGTTAAACTAACATTGTGATATGCTTGAACTGTTTTATGTCAATAGATTTTATTTTAGGCAAGTCATGATGATTTGAGAAGGCTAAACTATTCAAACATTGGATGATCAACTTGCTGCCACTGGCCGGAAAAGAAAAAAAAATATTGATAAGCTCGTACCCTCGGAAGAAATCCTGCAGTCGCCCCTGTCTCTGAGGTACGGTTCGCTGCTGATATGAACGCAATCGATCACGGAAATGAACCATTATTAATGACACATTATTTGATTAAAAAATGTGTGTTCGTTTCACTTACTTTCCTGACAAGCGTGAGCAGAGAGATTTACTTCATTTTATCGTCGTTGTGTTTTCTAACTTTTCATTTTGTTTTCAGATTTGTTGTTGTGTTTTCTGGTTTGTTTGTTTTTTTTGATTATGTTTTCTGAATTGTTATTTTGTTTTTTAGATTTGCATTTGCGTTTGTAATTTGTTATTTTGTTTTCAGAATTGTGATTTGTTGTGCATCTCGGCCACCGTAAGAAACAGCAGGAAAAGTCCAAAACACTGTTTAATAAACTCAACAATGGGCAGAACACCACACACCCCAAATTCATGTAATGGTGACCAGACAAGTGTCTGTGAGGGAGCAGCTTAATACATATGCAAAGAGGTAAACTAATAAGGCTAAATGAAACAATGTGTCCATGGTAACTAAAAGTGTAACATTACTCCCCCTCTTGGAAAGTGCAACCTTGCACTAAACCCATTCAAGAGGGGTGCAGCCTCTGCAGCCTTGGCCCAACCAAGACTTTCTTTGGAAAAGTTTTGGGGTCTTTGGCTGGAAGAGGCTCTAGGGCCCAAATTCATCTCTGGACAGAACTTGGGCCTGGGAGCTGACTTTAGGACAGTGATCAGGGACTGGAGCCCTCTCTGGGCCCTCCTTCTCTGGAACATATTCATGAACAGGGGCTGGAGCCTCAGTGAACCTCCTCTGGGTTGCGATCGAAGTGAATGCAGACAATTTCTGCTTCCGGTAGTGATGCTCTCATGGTGTTTGCTCTTATTACAGATGAATACAGCATCATCTGTTTAAGAATAATGTTAAACAAACATATAGACTATTAACTACTAATAATACAGGGGTATATATGCTTTTATCAGTGTTTTTATAACATGACTTAAGACCCATTGTGACCAAAAAGAAAGACCTATTGCAACCTATGCTCTCAATGTCAAATGTAGAAATTTTAATTCATTGGTTTATGACTGAGGTTAGTCTATTGTAATGCTTTATTGGGTGGTTGTTTTGCACGTTTGTTAAACAGACTACAGCTGGTTCAAAATGCAGCAAATAGAGTCCTTACCAGAACCAGGAAGTATGAGCATATTAGCCCGGTTCTGTCAACACTGTACTGGCTCCCTATCAAACATCGTATAGATTTTTAAATTATGTTTATTACTTATAAAGCCCTGAATGGCTTAGCTCCTTAATTCTTGAGTGAGCTCTTATCACATTATAGTCCTCCTTGTCCGCTGCGTTCTCAAAACTCTGGCCATTTGATAATACCCAGAATATCAAAATCTACTGCAGGCAGCAGATCTTTTTCCTATTTAGCACCCAAACTCTGGAACAGTCTCCCTAACACTGTTTAGAAGGCAGACACGTTCTGTCAGTTTAAATCTAAATTAAATACCCATCTCTTTACCCTGACTTACACACAGTAATATGCTTCTATTAATCAAATCCGTTAAAGGATTGTTAGGCTGCATTAATTAGATCAGCCGGAACCGGAAACACTCCCCATAACACACATTTTACTTGTCACATCTTGAAAAGAATGGCTTCTACGCTCATATTGGTCTGTTTTTTTTTTTCTTATTCTGTTTCTCAGTCCTTGTCAAGATCAGATGGTAGATCAGCACCAAGAGATGATGTCTACGACCCTGATCAGCCAAAGACAGATCATGGGAATCAGACACACACACTCTCTCTCTCACTCACACACACTTGTAGCTAAATCAGTAACTTCCCTGCCTCTTTTGAGACTTTTTTCAAAAGTTTAGGGACAAATATAGTAATATAGCTTTTTTGAAAAAGTAACTCAGTTATATTATTCTAAAAATTAAAAAGTAATGCGTTACCTTACTAGTTACTTGGAAAAAGTAATATTATGACAGAACTCATGTTACTTGTAATGCGTTACCCCCAACACTGCTCACCCTTCCCGGACAGCTGCCTCTGCTCATTCTACCTACACGAACTGAACACCTCCACACGAGCACAGCTGTCCAGGGGCAGTGCTCGGGAGACCTTTGCCGCCTTCGTCGAGTGGGTGCTGGTGTCCTGTTGTTCTTCATTGACTATGGACATCGCGGACAACGACACCAGCCCCACTCCAGACCCAGAGCCCAGCCCAGCATCTCCCACTGAGCGGAACCTGAACCCGAGCCCAACAATGTCTGAGAGGTAAGGCAAGATGCGACCGAAGAGCCATCGCCTCAAGGAGAGACAGAGCTGAGGATTGCCTCGGAGCCAGAACCGCAACCGACAGACCTTCTAGTTTGTGCCTTCCAGTACCTGTTTCTCAAGAGCGCTCTCCAGGGCCAGCGCCTTGTAGGTGCCCTCCAGTACCAGTTCCTCAAGAATGCCCTCCAGGGCCCATGCCTCAAAGGTGCCCTCCAGTACCTGTTCCTCAAGAATGCCCTCCAGGGCCCACGCCTCGTAGGCGCCCTCCAGTACCTGTTCCTAAACATCACCCTCCAGTGCCCGCGCCTCGTAGGTGCCATCCAGTACCTGTTCTTAAAGATCACCCTCCAGTGCCCGCGCCTCGTAGGTGCCCTCCAGTACGTGTTCCTCAAGAACGCCCTCCAGAATTAAGCTTAGAGAAGACTCTAAAATATCCGCCCTCTCACCCCTTCCTGTCTCCTCCACTGCTGTCTCCTGATAATCCTGATATGTTGTGTGTTCACCTGATGTCTCTGTGAGTGTCTTCTATTTGGATTATTAAATGCGTGTTATCGAATTATCTCTGCCTCCCTTGTCTTCCTTGGTGTACACCGTGACAGAACCTCTCCAAAAATGTAACAGCACATCGATTCTATGTGGAACGGTCTGCTAGAACCCCTCGCTCCGTATGTACAGTACTTGAGTTTTGTCTGTTTTTATGAGCACTTTAATATATTTCAATGTTAAACCTTCTTATTTAAAATAAAACAAAGCAAAGAACAAGTGTTATAGAACATTTATTATACTACATAGCATTATACTGAGACTGAAAGAATGTCATCTTCTCATGTTCCGCGTGTGTACTGCACATCGACAAGGATGACGATGCAGAACTATAAATTAAAACCTGCACGTAGCCTACACAGTAAAGGCTACGGCTAGGTCCAACACAGAAGTATACATTGGTTCTTATCTGCCCACTGATCTGTATTCATCTTTATATAGATCAGTGAAATTGCCATTATAATGTCATCCTGGGAATATTTAGCTACCAGTTTTAGCCATTTTTCAATTGAAAGCAGTTGGCAACACTGGAGCTGAAGAAACAGAAACATGCGTGTGTCACAAAGGAGACGGGGGACGTGCGGATCAATATGCAGAATACTTTAATAGACACACTCATGGTACAGATAGGCACGGTCGTGGAACAGCGAACATCAACATCAGAGACAAAGGCAGCAGAATAGTCCAAGAACGTAGCAGGGGGTCGAGCGCACGGTGGATCAGAAGCGAAGAGGCGTTCAGAGAGGTCGTCTGGAGCAGAAGGCCCCTCTGAGGCACACTTGGGGGTAAATGAGTCCTTAGGAGCAGCCTGGTGGGTGAATAAGGCCTCTGGGGTGCAGTGTGCTGCCCACACACTGAGAATGGTAACCGCCATAACGGGAAGCACAGAAGACAGGGGAACAGTCTCTAAGATGGCTTGTGTGGGAACCCGGGTCATACCGGCTGCCTTTACTGATCTCAACGGGGGGTCCGTTACACCGGACATCAACTTCACATACCTCGGAAGAGCCTTGATGTCTCCATATGCGGCACTCACGACGCCGGGGTACACTGGGGTGGCGCCCATGGTGGCTGAAGACTGTAGCTTTATCTCCCTCTTGGCTGGAGGCTGGTGCAGCCGCTCAGGAACGGCAGCCATTTTGTGCTGTGACTTGGGATCGGCGGCCATTTCGTGCAGTGACACGGGATCGGCGGCCATCTTGTGCAGTGATGTGGGTATCGCGTCGATCTCGCACAGCAGTTCTGGTGTGGGCGGTGATTTCGTCGCCCATCGCGGCGATCGTGAACCGCCTCCCCTACAGTGAAAGCAGACCCACAGTCCAAAAGCACAGAGTCTATTAACTCGGCAAGAGTCCATGCCAGGTCTTCCTCGGACAAACCGTCGAGGATTTCCGGATCGAGTCCCATTAAAAAACAGTCCTTGATCTGTTCCTCGTCTGCCCGAACAAAGTGGCTGTATGCTATGAATTCCCCGACGTAATCCTCTATGTTGCGACCCTGCTGGAAAATCGAGCAGAGCTGCGACAGCGAATCCCGGCCATGAACGGAATGCCCGTGGAAGTATTCGCTGGGTCCTCTTTGGCTGATCAATCTGTAACAAGGAGACAGGGAGGCGTGCGGATCCATATGCAGAATACTTTAATGAGCGAACTCACACACAGGGTAGAATCAGGCAGGGTCGATAACAGCAAACAGGGGTGTCGGAGACAAAGGCAACAGAATAATCCAAGAACGTAGCAGGGGGTCGAGCGCACGGTAAACAGTATCCAGAGGGGCAGAGACAAGAGCGAAGATCGGAGGCAGGCAGAGTCGGCAACAGTAAATCCAGAAACACAGAACAGGAACAAAGAAACACGGAACGCTTACAGAGGGGAATATCCACAACATTGATCAGCAACATAACTGGCAACAAACAACCTTAAATACAATTCATGACGAGGTAACGAGGGGGATGAACCAATCTGTTGATGTGGCAACAAACAAGCGGGGTGGAGACATTACAGGGTTGGTATGGAAACAACGGGAGGCACTTCAAAATGTAAGTCCTGAACATAGAACAGAGAGACATACAAACAATGAACATAGTCCGGGCTGGAGTGCCCTCTGGAGGCTTCCACAGGCAACTCCAGTGCAGCTCGTGACAGCGTGAACCTTTTTGGGAGAGGAAGAGTGTTCTTAAAATGTTTAACGATGAGCAGTTAATCAAATGGTTACATTTCCTCAGTTATGCAAAATTAACATCGAACATTTACACTACCATCATAACTGACTTAAGTCTAGTGAGAGTGCTCTTTAAGAAACAAAAAAACTCCCGTTATAATCAGTAAAACAATCTACACGGTATGATGAATAAATCTTTTACCACTCATCGCGGCCGTTAGATTCTGAAGCAACTCTCCAGGATGCATTACTAAAAATAGGCACCTATATTTTTGATGGATAAGAATAATAATTGTTCTTGCTGTCGTCAAAGGCACGGTATTATCTCTATCAGCACAACGCTAAATTGAAGATTGTGAGGATGCTTAATTTCCTAAAAAATTCTTTGTCAAATGTGTGTTGAATGTAAACGTATATTAGGAATTTAACCATTCAATGTGAATTTATCAGAGAATTTCGTAAATAAGGAAATCTATTCAGTGATTGGTCATGTCGTTATCAAAAATCCCATTTGTGGCACACGATAAGTGTCATGAATCATCTCTAAGACTGCATCCCAATGTTCATACTATCCACCCTAAATAGTATGTGAGATTAAAATAAGTACGTCCCCAAGCATAGTATGTTGAAAAGAGTATGCCAAAAGTCCCTGGATGGTCTAATATTTCAGGTTGATTTTTGAAGTGTGGATCTGTGCACAATCTAATGCCTAAAACTGCCCACAATCCGTTGTGCTGACATGCAGGACTGGCGGTTAGGTAGAGAGTTAAAAATAATCAACATTTAACATGTTAAAAAAAAAGATTGTTATCTGTGTTATATTTTATCTGCAACAGCAATGTGAACTTTTATAAACATCGGTCATTAACATTTGGTCATTCATTTTTAAATGCATCATTATATAAAAAATATGAGCAGTTGTCCACATGAAAGAACCGCGACTGGAAGATCAATGAGCTACTTCTTTTCTTTCCAATATGACAGAAAGTTAAATGAAATTAAATGAAATGTGTAGTATTGGGATGCAGCAAGATTTACACTTCGCTTAAATTACGAATGAGATGCTTGATAACTAACTTTTAAGCAAAGCTTTGGGACAAGAATTTTTTTGCACTTAAGTCAACTCTTAGTAGTGATCTTGATAGTAATTCTTAGAGGCTTGATAAATACAGGCCCAGAAAAGAAGACAGGAGAACACAGAAACCAGGTGTCCATGGCAACTGAAAGTGTGACTTGGGTGTTCTTTTTTTTTTTTTATCTTAATAAGGCTTTCAACTACCAATAAGAGTATAGCACAAAGGTTTTCATTTTTTTGTATTATTTATATATTATAGTTTTTATTCATATTTTTTCATTTCATTTTTGTAAATTTTCATTTCATTTCATTTTTTTGTTAATATTTACATTTTATTTTGTTTTTATTTTAAATAAAATTGTTTTAATAGTAGAATTCCACAGTTTTTCCTCAGTAACAAACATGCTTGATAAACACACTCTTTTTTTCCTCACTCAATTTCTTTTTCCCCAAAGCAATTAAGTATCTCTCTGTATTTCCCGTGTTCACTCTGTGAAACTGAAATTGCTTAAATAATCATTCAGGGGATGTTTTGTGGTCCTCATTAGAAGACGTGTGAATGTCGTTTACACGCTCGTGCGGGAAGACGAGTGGCCCATTTAGTGTTCCTGTCACTAACCTTCCAAGCCTTTCTTAATGAGCTGGTGGCACATCAGTGCTGGTATTCAAAAACAGCCCCCATCTTCATGTGCAGATTTTTTTCCTGGAGAATGTGGACTGGAGATGTGGAGTGGAGTTGAATAATCAAGCTATTAGTGCTCAGAGGGACCACCAAAGATGCTGCAAACCATAGCAGCTAATGTTTTCCAGGAAATTAGAGATCGGAAATGAATGGAACAACAGGAAGGAAATGGATGCATTATTATACATTTCCCTCCCTTCTTGAAGAAATGCTTAGAATTTAAGAGTGCAAGTGTTTGGGAAATGAAATGCATCAAGACACATGCTATGTTTAGATCAAGTTGTGTTGAGAAATAGTGCTCTTGTGGTTTATTTCAGCCAAACGTAGCGTCTGAAGTTGATTTATAAATAATCCAACTCATTTATTGTGTTCTTCAGCTCCCTATTTAAAGTTTATTTCTCTTTCTGTTCGTATTATCATGGCTCTGAGGAGGCAAACTGTAGATTGATAAGGAATGATGTCCAGTAATGTGAATAATACAGACACTGGCAACAAAATTCTGCTCACATGCAATGTTATGTGGGCATGTGACAATTTCACTCATGTTACTGTAAAATAACAGTGCTATACCAGATATTATTTGTTTTTACAGTGAGTGCGTTTTAATTTACAATTACAATTCCTATTCTTTAACATTTTCATTTACAATATTTTAGTTTCATTTACAACTGTTTCAGTTTGAGAAAATATTTTTAAATATGGTCAAATTAATTATTTTATATATTTATTTATTTATTTCATGAATTTTTGATTGGTTTTGTTATTATTATTATTCATTTTACATTTTATTTATCAATTAGCACAATAGTGTATATTATTGTTTTTATTGTCAATATCAATTTTAATTTACCATTTATTTTATTTTATTTTGTTTTATTTTATTTTATGTTTACTTTTTTTCTAATTTTTAGACAAGGGTAGATTGTGGGGAAACTTGTGTGGGTGGAAAAAGCAATATTAAAAAAAATATTATTATTATTATTATTATGCTTTATTTTAGTTAGTTCTCTTGGAGCATAGTGGATCTTATTTGTTTTAACTGTAAATGTCACTTTTAATTTACAATATTATTATTTTTTTATGAACCACTTAGTAACTCTCATGCAGACAAAAGCCTAAAAGTCTTCTTGACCATAGTCAAATTTGCAATTTAATTTATTTTTATTCGAGTGTATTACTTGTTTATTTCATTTTCAATATTATACTATTTTATAGTGCTATAATATTAGGGTAAACATCTTTATCTACATTTATTTTTCTCTTTTGGATCAGTTACCATCAAGAATCTTAAGTTAAGTCAAGAAGCAGGTAAGTTAAACTGTTGACATTTTCATAAAATGTCTTCCTAAATAACATCTGGTTTAGTGAAACTGACTTTTGAAGGAAACCGTAGTCCCTTGAGAACTGAGGTCGGGTGCTGCCACAATAGCAGCAAAATGCATGTAAATTATGTGCAACAGGCTGTGCACTTTCACTGCATTGAGCGAGCTTTCACAATTTCATGCTTGCAGAGTATATTTTTTTCCCTGACTACAAATTAGCAGGCTACCAGAAGCAGGTGCTGAAGTAATAGTGTTCAGTTAAGTTATACAAACCTGTACCTCTCTCCAGCTGTTCTCTTCTGTGCTTGTTAAATCAGCTCTGCGCTTCTGATTATGTGTCTATTTGTGTGTGTATTTATGTCTGTTTGCTCGCTGGCTGTAGCGACTTAATATAGCTTTGTAATGTGCTGCATTAGAAAAATACAGCAGGACTTTATCAGGAGAGTGGTGCTTCTAACACTCGATGTAAATTCAGCAGAAAGCATCAGGACACTATGTACGAGATTTCAAGAACATGACACACTGCTACAGATGCATGGGAATCAGATGATTATAGCATTGTTTTGTTTAGTATGTTCTGTAGTTAGTATGTAGACCAAAATGCCATGCCAAGGTTATTCTAAAAATATAGGGTGATACTTGAATTTATCCATTGGAATGTATTAATCAAAACTGGGTGTTATGTACCAGAATGTATGTTAAATTGGAAAAGTAAGAGGGATTTGTGGTGTCAAAGGAAAAGAAAAGTTGTTTTAGAGGTAATATGTTTCTGTAACATATTAGAAATACAACAATACATTTTTTTAAGAAATTAACTTTCATTCAGAAAGGATGCATTAATCATTTCAAATGTTACAGAACATTCATATTTCAAATATGGTGCTTTTAGCTTTATATTGTTAAAAGAATCTTCTAAACAAATTATTTCCTTTTACGCAAAAATATGAAGCATCACAACTGTTTTCAACATTATTAATAATCAGAAATGTTTCTTGAGCAGCAAATCAGCACATAAGAAAGATTTCTGAGGGACCATGTGACACTAAAGCCTGGACTCAATGTTGGTGAAAATTCAGTTTGACTCACAGAAATAAATTACATTTTAAAATATATTAACATTAAAATGCTCATTTTAATTTAAAATAATATTTCATTTCATTTTACTCATTTTACTGTATCCTTGATCAAATAAATGGAATCTTGATGAGCATAAGAGGCTTCTTTTAAAAATCTAGCCACCCACAAATTTTTAAATGGTATTTTAGAATGTGACAAAATGACAAGTAAAGCCTTTTTAGATGATTTTATGGTATATAGACCATAAAAAGTGATATAAAAAACAGGTCTTTCTCTTTTTAATGCAAAGGCTTGTACACAAGTTCAGATGAAGGTTTTGGCAGAGGCGTAATAGACAATTTTGCCACCCTCATTTCTGTGCAGATAATCAGAACCCATGTCTTGAATGTGTCCCCACACTTGTCAAATCATTCCTACGCTCCTGGTTTTGGGTGGTGGAAGCATGCTGGGAGAATTATTGAAACAATGAAGCAGCTCTTTAGACACATATTTGGTGGAAAGAAATGAGAACATTTTTCCTAAACAAGGTTCCTAAAAAGCATTTAATAAATCAATATTTCATAGTCAAAAGATCTTTTTGACTGCTGCTGCTTTATTTTGCAAGATGGAGTTTGTGTCATGAATAGGGATAAACCGAGATCCATCTTTCAGTCCTCAGAGGATATGAAGTGTTTGCTTTGGGATTGTTGCTGTTTGCATAAGAAGTGAATGAAGGTTGAAAATGAAATTATGGGAGGCTCAAGATTCTCATATATTCATATTTGAAAGAAATCCAGAGATAAACAATCCCAGACAATAAGATCTAGGTGTATAATATAGTGTATTTATTATTATGTTAAGATGAGAATTATGACTGTGAGCTGAAGCTTCTGTCACGCTGAGTGTCATTGGCTGTGTCCCAAATCACTAACGGGCCAGAAATGCAGTTTTTGGTGTCTCAGCCATTTCACTAAAAATGAAAACCACTTTTAGGCTTTTTTTGGGTATGATTTGAAGTGCTTAATGAGGAAAAGCTGTTTCTTTGCCATTGTAAGTTAATTTGCTGCTATTTTAACTAACTGGCTAAGTTGGAGAAATGCTTGCTTATAGTCTCTTAATTTTTTTCTGCAGTATATACAGTGCTAATTGAGGTTAGCTGTTTTGTTTCACTTCTAAATGTCCATTTAAAAATAATTAAATGTATTAATTTATTTTTATATTTATTGTGTAAATATTTTTTCCAAATGTTTTTATTTTATATTTGACGACTTTGTGCTTGCTCGTAATTAATCATAAATTCCGCTCGGTGGACTTTCAAGCCCTAGAGTTTTTAACCCATTTTGTCTGCGAGGAGCAGAGAGCTCTGGGGTGGTGGAGGGATGCTACAGTATGAATGAGATATGAGAATGGATGTGTGGTGCTGGCTTTGGCAGGAGCTGTCCGCATTTGTGAGTACGATGCTCCAGTTTGAGTGGGCCAGAGCAGTGGCGGTAGATGTGTCAGATAACCATGGTAGGAAGTGGACTGTGGTTGGGGGAGCGGAGCCCTGATTTGGGCTGGCCTCTGTGGAGGCTTCGGAGCTGAAAATATATTGTCAGTGAGTGCTGCAGGAAGTTGAGATTCTGCTTGGATTGGCCACCGCGGTGGCTGGTTAAATTTGGCTGGGGGAGTCTGCGGCAGAGAGTATGGAGGTCTGGTTTGGACGGTCCCCTGCTGAGGAAAGGGGAACACTGTTTCAGCGGGGCTGGTTAGGGTTTGGAGAGCTTTTTTAATAAGGGATTGGTCTGAGCGGATGTAGCTTTTGTAAGCTCCAAAAGACCAGCGCCCTAGGGTTTGGATTTGCTGTTGGGATAGGCCTTTCTTATTAGCTGTTGGTATTCCTGAATTGCCTAGGACAGCTTTTGAGGTGTTTTTGAACCCAGGAGCGAGACACAGGATGGTTAGAATCGTCAGTGAAAAGCGGTTCAAGAGGGGACGTTGGCCAAGATTTCCTATAGGAGGAGGAAGGCTAGGAGTTCCTGGTAGGGGAGGATGGGCATTTAGAGGTTGAAAATGTATGTATGGTGTCCACCTTTTTTTATGCAAAAAGAAGAAAAGAAAAGATAACATTAGCAGGAGCTGTCCACGATGGTGGGCGCAATGCTCAGGCTCGAGCAGGCCACTGTAGTGGCAATGTTGTAGTGAGACAGGCTTCGACAGAAGCTGTCCACGATGGTGAGTGCAATGCTCTGGCTTGAGTGGGCCACTACGGTAGCAATGTTGTGGTGAGACAGGCTTCGGTGGGAGCTGTCCACGATGGTGGATGCAATGCTCCGGCTTGAGCGGGCCACTGCGGTGGTGTTTGGAAGGGTAACTTGAATCTGTGGCAGTTCACCTCGAAGGAGGGGGCAATGCTCCAGCTTGGGAGAGCCACTGTGGTGACTCTGCATAGATGAGCCTGAGAGTGGTCCATGCTGGTGGGTACACTACTCCGGCTCGAGTATGAGTAAGGGTAGATGCTAAATGCAGCTGGGATTAATTTTGGACTGGCCATTGCGGTGGCTGGCTATTGGTTGCTTGGGTGGGCTGTGGCTGCGGAAGAGAAAGCCTGTATTGGTTAGTCCCCTATGGGAGAATGGGAAGGAGTGAGTTTAGTATTACTGTAGTGGTAGTGTGCGTGTATGAACGTCTCCAGCTGAAGCGATCCAAGGCGCTGGACGCAATGCTTCAGCGGGAGCGGTCCACTGTAGTGACGGTGGTTGCATCTCCAGCCCCGGGGGTGCCGGGCTTTGCAGATTGATGAGGCCACCTTGAACTGGAGCTGGACGGTGGGGCTGCACCACTAGCAGACACGTTGCATAGTCAATTTGCAAAAAAATATTGTAAAAATTTAAAATTTGTATTTTTATGAAAGACAGAAATAATACTAATTTCATAAACTGCTTTTTAAAATATTCCAGTACTTTAAGTACCTTTTCAAAAACACTGAAACACTAATGGTTTTGCGCTAGCAGCTGGATACAGGAGCTGGAGGCCAGGTTGCGTAAGACGCTGTGGCTGGAAGAGCCGCAATGAAAGGCTGAGCCGAAGCGGGGAGCGAGTGAAGCTGCAGCGGTGAGAACTGGGGCGTTGCCCAGGCCCGTTAAAGGCCTGCTGATGAGACCCAGTGCTCGCGGGGAGTCGGTTCTTGTGCAGGTCGATAGTGCTGAGCGAGGCTACTTCAAGGTTTTGCTTGATCTGTTGGCTGCCTTGGAGCTTGGGGTGGATAGGAGAGAGGTCAACTGATTTGCAGGGTGACAAATCGTGCAGATCTAATTGTTTACCCTACGCATCGGAATTAATGAGCGTTTGCCTCAGGTTTAGATATTGTAAATTTTTCCATCTGATGGTGCACCCGGATTAAGTCTGAAGTTCGGCAGTGGAGGCGAGGTTAAGCCTATGCTGAATCGAGTGATGCTATCAACGAGATGTCGAGGTAAGGGAGTTGTACAATTTATAGCAGGCTTCTCGTTCTGATTATTACTTGTGCGTGCTCCTCCCGAAATTAGTTTGTAAACATCATATATATATATATATATATATATATATATGTGACCTCTGTGTCCATACAGAGGATAAGCAGTTTGGAAATTGGATGCATAACTTTGTTTATTTTATTTTTTTTTATTTAATTTATTTTTGTTTTATTTTATGAGATGACATGACATGAACAAATTCCAACAAGTACATTGCTTTGATTCAGTGCATTAATATAAATTCTGTCTGTTTTATAATATTAATTCATTTTTAGGTTTGTTACATTTATACATTTCTGTGATATTTTTTTAACACGCTTGCCATTTTTCTACACCTGAAAAAAAGAAAGACAGAGAAATTTCTCCTTCCTTAATAAAAATGGTTGCGCAATGCTAGCATGCACTTGAAAAATAAATATATAAATATCCAGGCCATTGTGTACTATTAAGGACTACCCGCTGGCATCCATATCTATCTGTCCTTCTGTACCATTCCTTCTCTAAATTCCTCTTCCTTCGCTAGACAAGCAGAATAAGTCACTTTGCTTCAACTTCTTTTCATTTCTCCTCACGTTGTGTGCGAGTCAAACTGACACACTTGATTGAGTCGTGGTGCTGTAAGCCGCTGTCAGTCTCTCATGATCTCACGCTGACATTTCCTTTGAAGCGCGCTCCTATCCGCCGCATGATGGCGGAGTACTGAGAACATTGTGATGGTGTTTGTCAGAATCATAATTTCTCTTTCATGTCTCCCCACTGGCAGCAGCTCAGGACGAGCTTTAAGAACAATACGAGGAGGACATGATGAACTGATTTGTCACAAACGCACAGAGAAATAATATTTATTTATTCCTAGTTTAAGACAGACATACAAAATCTGAATCAAGACCTTTTTTAACAAATCAAGGTTTTGTTTTAACAAATGAAACGAAAGTGGAGGGGAAATGGAGAAGTTTTAGGCGTGTGGTTGTAAAGTGCCTTTAAATGTGTCCTGGAGGATTGTAACGTACAGCCGTGATTGAAGCAGCCTTGTACTGTCCTTTTCTGGCTTTGTTTTCTTTCATCTGTAGAGAATCACAAGCTCCGTTTTTTTTTTGTTTTTTTTTTTCTTTTCTTGCCAGCACAGGCATCTTTTTCATTGTGACCCCTTTGTTTTTTCCTTTTCATTCACTTGCCTTTGTCAAATTAAAGTTAACAATGTTGGTATCCAAAAACATGTTTCCTCTACCTGCCATCTTTAACATACACAGCTGAAAGATCAATAAGGTAAAAATGTTTACTAAAAGATCTCACCCAGCTGATTAACCCCAGTACAATAAGTTAGTTTTGTTTTAAACAGTTTTCACCAGAAATAAAATGTTATACAAATCTGAAAGAATTATATATGGGCAAATACATTCAGAATATATTTAGGAATAAAACTTTCCAAAAGTGAGATGATTTATACTCATCAAGGCTGCATTTATTTGGTCCAAAGAAAAAAAAAATACAGTTTTTCAGGATTTGATTAATTAAAGGTTCAAAAGAACAGCATTTACTCAAAATAAAAATATTTTATAACATTGTAAATCTTTACTTTTTATCAATTTAACATATGCTTTGCTGAACAAAAGTATTCATTTCCTGAAAGAAAAAGAAAGTATGACTTTCAAATATTTGAATGGTACTGTATTGTTACAAAAATGTCTATTTTAAATAAATTCTGTGTTTTTTATTCATTAAAGCATCCTGAAAAAGTATCATAGGTTCCAAAATTATAAATAAATAAGGATTGAGTAAATATTTAATACTAATATTAAATCAGCTTATATTTCTGAGGAAACATGTGACTCTGAAGACTGGAAATTCAGCTTTCCATCACAGGAATAACATTTACATTTTACAATATATTTAAATAGAAAACCATTTTTTGACTGGAATAATACTTGACAAAATTACTTGTTTTAGTGTATTTTTGATCAAAAAATGCAGTAAAATCTTGCTGATCCCAAACTTTTAAACAATAGTGTATGTGTTTCTGAAGTGAAGAAAAAACTCCTTTAAAGATTTGTATGTAATTGAAATCTATAGATGCAAATACATAATTGTAATAAAATAAACACTTAAATGTGTACTTCTTGCCAAAAGTCTGAATAAAGACTTTGTTATGGAAGCAAAATAGCCCAAAATCTCATTTTGTGTTTTCTCTGTAGTGACGCGCCTTAAGGTTTTTTTGGGGGGGGGGGGGTTTCCACTGGGCTGATTGTCTCTGGAGCGATATTCAATGTGTTTCCGAGGTTCAATGGAGTGTAATAATTACACTCGGCATCAAGAGGCTTTTCGATCTGTTAGCTTTTTCTAGTGGCTGTCAGAATCAAACAGAGAAGCATGACCCTTCACTTAATGTGCACTGAAGCACTATAAATAATCATCTCCTTTAACTGGGAGATATCAGGCTCAGTGTTATATCTGTGAGGAGATTTATGTCAAACTAAATAAAATACTGTAAATAACACAATCTGACACAGGATAACAGTCAATTTAGTCTTTCTTTTAATCATAGCATTACAATGTTAAGTAGACCCAAAATAACTAATAATTTCAGATTGGAAAATAATTTAAAATTAAATCATTATACTTTAGTGGTACTGTTATCAAATCACATTGCCATCATCGTGGAACAGAGCATTTTATAATAATGGAAATATTAAATTTTGCCTGATGCTCAATGGAATCAGTCATGCAAGTTAGTCAGCAGTTGTTTTTATATGTATTATCTGCACTGCTGTAGAGAGTTTTTTTTTTTTTTGTTCTGTATATTCTACAGGAGAACAATGAAAGTTCATGATAGTGAAAAATGTATTTGTTGATCTTAGTTAAAATTACATGTACCTTGAAACACTGTTCTTGTTGCTATGACGATAGGATGGGAGCCATATTATTTTCCATTTCAGCTAACTATCTAATTAGCTGTTGAGTGCTGTTGGTACAAGTTAGCGGCATGAAAACAACAATCTTCCCTATTAAAATACTTTATTTATTCAAATTTTGGCTGGCTGGTGGTTTCAGAGATGGCAACATTTACTGTTTGAAAGGCTTAGAGCTGTTTGAAGAAGAATAAAATCAACATTAAACATTTATTTTCATTATTTTCATATTTATTTTCATTATCTGAATGACTTACAATTGCGTCTACATTCCTAAGATGTCCAGTTGCATAAATACCTGTATTTCCTAGCAGTAGTCAAAATAAAATATAAATAATAATAATAATTTTATATGATTAAATCCAAAGACAAGAAAAAGCAAGAAAGGACAAAAAATACAGTAAGCAAGTAATTTATAACCTAATATACCATATTTCTAACTGAATCAGGACAGGTATTGATTTCATGTCGTAAGATTGTCTTAATGGAATGGTTCACCAAAAAGATGTGTGAATTTGCTTCTTCATGGGAATAGATTTTGAGAGACATTTAGCATTACATCACTTGCTCAGCTCTGTAGTGAATGAGTGCCAGATGAGCCCAAACAGCTGATTAAACATCACAATAATCCATAAGTAAGAAAAAAATACTTGAAGATGTTTTTGGAGAAATTTAGAACAGTATTGCAAGCCTTAAGAAAGGTCAGCATACGGTATACCTGCTGACCAAAACATTACTCAGTGCCGCTTTTCATACAGAATGACCAACATTATCGCAGCGTGAATCAAAAGTGAAGAAACAGTCCGGGGTGAAGTGGCTAATCAAACAAGTGGGGTTCCAAAGCCTCCAGCCCTCGACTGCACGCTAAGAGCGCTATTAAAAGAGCTCAGTGAGTCAGAAGAGAGCTGTGGCGCTGAAGGGTGTTTATGGACGAGCTCCGGTATTTATAGTCATCCATCAAGAAAAATCTGCAGGGGTCTCATCACTGTAGATGATCGGACACGAGCTGGTCAGAAATGCCTGCCAATTCAGACCACTTCTTTTACAGCTTTTTTCATCATAGTGGGGTGCATTGAGGTTGGAAGGCAATTGTTATGCATTTTTCTTCTGGATTTAATAATATTCAAATTTACTTATTTACATAATAAACAAAAAAGTTCAGTAAGTGTTAAGAGAATGTTATAGACAAAAAAGAAGGTTTATGCAAGTAGAACTTTGACTAGAAACATTTATAAATATATTTTAACATTTAATAACATATTTTAATGATAAAATATGTCTTAAATATATCAAATTTAATTAATTAATTAATGTATTTATTTATTTATTTTTGCAAAACCTAAGATGTTGAAAGGGTTATTTTAAGTATCTCACCATTCTTCCAGTTGTAGTGTGTCTCCATGCCTCTAGAGGTCCCCTGTGTTCCTTTTTGCCTCAGCTCTTCTTTGTGTAGCCTTGTTAGCATTATTCAGGTCACCTGTGCCTTGTTTCTTCCAGTGTATTTAAATGCTGTATTTTTCTTTTTGTTCTTCACTCGGTTTTTGAGTCTTGCCCTGTGTCTCCTACCTGACCTCACTTAAGCCTCCCAAGAAATCCCTAGCAAGGTATTCTGTGACTTGTTCATTGGTTGTTGTTTTCTTTCTCAGTTTTATTTTTCTCCCCTCGAGGAGCTTTTGTTTTCTCAAGTG
>JAUMHE010000043.1:19547337-19563924 GCA_032359235.1 Enteromius mattozi | reverse complement strand
GCGGTCATTAGAACTCTGGTGATTGGGAACGTGCGTATTCGGCTGCACTGGGATCAGTGCAGCTCGGTGGCATGACAAATAGGAATTCAAATTGATCTTTTTTTACTATTATTTTATTTCCTCTCAAGATTCCTCTTTGGAAATCCAATTTTCCCCCTTGGTGGTGGTGATTTAAATGTGAAGTGTGTAATTTCTTGGCCATAAACAGCACCAAATGGAATTGAAAAAAATAATTGCTGTGTTCCAATTCACAGGGTCCCTATGACATAATACAAAGACAAAACTTAACCTGAACATATAACAATTAAAGATGTTTAGTATGAATATAGTTTTATATGAAATCGGTTGGTTCATCTATGTCTATCAATCAATCTATCTATCTATCTATCTATCTATCTATCTATCTATCTATCCATCTATCTATCTACATTCATCTCTCCCTCTCTCACTATCTTCATCACACACACACACATCCCCTCATCTTCTATTATTCAGTTAAATTGGGATATGAGAAAGCATTTTAAGATCCGAAACAAATCACATTTCTATAATGTTTATTGCTCCTTCTGGCTGCTTTTGCATATCGGAGCAACCAAATGATTCTTCCCACTGTTTCTGTGTGACTTTCCTGCCATCTGGAAATGGCTCTTGGTGCCCTTGATAAAGCCAAGAAATCTTAGCTTTTTGGCTCTAACAAGATTTTTTTTAACAAGAATATTTGGCAGAAGTGCGAAAGGTCTTTAGAGTGAGTTGATTCAAAGTCCAGTTGATTCAGGCACGCTCTCATTACCTTTCCGCCCACTTCTCTCTCTCTCAGCTGAGCGTTTCATGATCAAAGGATGCCTCCGCGGTTAACACACTCTTTCCACACAGCCTGTATTAATGAACAGATTTACCCAGCCCTAACTTTGTCCGCTTCACCTCTGTCTTTTCTCCAGCCCTCCAAACGCCAGCAGGAAGCACAAACCTGCGGCGCTGCTGGAACATGTGGCGCGCATGTACCAGGTCTCTAGATGGGTGTCGATGCACATGTTACACATGATTACAACCTTTGCGATGGATTTCTACAGCTCATGGGACTCTCTTATATAATACCATCTCAATAATGTGGCTCTTTCTCGAGCGGCCGACTAACAGAGGGATCAATCCATCTAAATGCCACCTCACAAAGGAATAGCACTAGTTAAAACCGATGAACTTGGCTCTGCGCGGCGAAGCGCATGATCAATATTTCCTCTCTTTTGATAAGTTCTGGTCGGTCAATGGTGCATTGACTATCTAAGACTGACCCTGGTACCAGAGACGGCAGGCGACGCTGCTCTCCGGTGCTGAAGTCAATTACGCAAACAAAAGCCACTCCGAAATGCCACTTTAGTCATGACTGATTCATTCAGAGCTGTTGCGTTCCCATTTACAGACGCACAGTAGAAAAGAGAGTCAACAGCAGCGGTTTTAGCTGCAGAATCAGCCGCTGGGGCAACTTTCAATTTCAGCACTCAGTGTGTGCTGCGGAGAGACGGGAAAATAACAAAATATATCACATTTCTCAAACTCACACCTCCCACCGAGTACAATTTGCTCGCAGAGTAATTTGCAGTAATGGTTATTTACGACAGGAGGCGGCTGTAAAGTTTCTTTTCGGTCTCCGGAATCAGCCTGTGAAAAAAGCTCAGCGTTTACAGGTTATTACCAACCATAATGGTCGAATGCTGTTCCTGCAAAAAAATATATAAATAAATAAAATATGGCTTCAGATCCAAACGGCCGCTCATGCTTTTTTTCCCCTTTTCCTTCAGATTTGGAGATGACAGTATGGAGGTGGACAGCGAACAGTAAGGTGTTTTGAAGGTGTTTTGGAGGAGCAGTCCTGAACGCCCAGGGCTTGACATGGCTCATTGCATCACATTCAGGAAGTCACACTCCCACACTCCCGTCAATAACAGCTACAGGAAAGAAAAATCACTTTCATTCTAATGTCTTAATTCTTCATCCTGAATGCAGATTTTATTTTGTAACTTTCAAAATATATATTTTTTCTTCTGAAAAAGACATCACCAATCATTAAAATGTGTCTAGAGTTTCAGAAGAGATCTCAAATTGTTCTCAGATTTGCCAAGCACTAATTTCAATAATCAGTATTTTATTTATTTTTTTCATTTTATTAAGGAGAGACTGCCTGTCCCTTAGATGCAAATAAGTATTGTGCTAAAATCTCTACATACTATTCATCTTTTTCATTTTATAATGTTGTTTTTTGTTTTGATTAGTTTTTAAAGTAGAGAAAGCCTGTCCAGAAACCTGCATCTTGGAGATGTTGCCACAGTTCTTCTGGATTGAGTCTGTCTCAGATTCCAGACAGACTGGATGATGATCAGATCAGATCTCTGTGTGGAGCACTGGCTGTTGTCAGACAATAATCTCACTGCATTATTACAGTTAATGACAAAATAATGTTTGGAAATGTAAACTGATATTTCCAACTGACACGCTACCGCAAAAGATATTTTATAAAAGAAACCTATTTTTGTTTGTTTTTTATGTTGGTGAAAATACTAGTGGCCATAGACTTTTGCACAGTACTGTAGATTTACTGGTAATTATGCAAAATAGATGCAAATTAGTACTGTGCTAAATCTCTACATGACTTTTTTATTAGAATGAAACAAATAAATAAATAAAAAAGTCTACAAGCAAATTCAAAGATCTCATTATGAATTATATATAAATACAAATATATTTTCAGTTTCTTTCCCAAAACCAAATAGTCAATATTATTTTATTATCGCTGAGATGCTGTACGATCATAGTTTTTATTATTATTCTGAATTAATCTTTATTTGTAATTTTAGTTAAATTATGAGCAATTCTGTTGTGTTTTGTCAACTGTATTATTATTTTATTGTATTATTTATAACATTTTATTGTCAATACATTTTTGTATATATAGTTTTATTACTTTTCATTTCAGTTTTAAGGCCTGTTCACACCAAGAACGATAACTAGATAACTATATTATTGTCCACACCAGCGTACCATATCGTCTGTTTATTCTAAGCCCAAGCTTGCCTGCTGCTTAACTTCTTGAGCTTGTTAAAGCAGGATTGGGTGTTTTTATGGTTCATCAGCTCTAAAAGAAAGTGATTCCAACGATATTGTTTCTCTGTGCCTTTGTCAATGTAGCTGTGGTGTGGACTCTGGTTTTATTTAATATTGAGAATGTTTTTTTAGTACTATATCATTATCATTATCACTATCGTCCTTGGCGTTCACAGGCCTTTAGTTATTTTAGTACAGCAAGCTAAACAAAATGAGAAATGTTGCCTTGGCAACTAGATGAAATACAATAAGCTAAGTGTTAAGTTTTTGGGGGGATTTTATTTATTTTAACTTCAGTTTCAAATAATGAAAATGTGTTTTTATGGTTTTAGTTATAGTTATATAATACCAGCAGCCTATTGTGTACAGATGTGCCCAAAAAAGCAGAAAAAACTTAAGACCTATTTGTACATTTTTTGTAAAACAACCCCTACAATTTCAACAATTGTTTTGTTTTGCTTATTGAAGATATTTAAGGAGAAACAGAGTTAAAATCAAAGTCGAAGTTAAGAAAAAAGCAATTATAGAGCACAGATGAAATCTCCTGGAGAAACTGTGGTAAAACTCATTATAGCATTTTAAAGGTAAGAGGGAAGAGTATAAACTAGTTTCTTTAGTTCTTTTATTCACCCTCTTCCTGCTGCTTAGCCAAGACCGCCGTGTAATTATGGTGTTTCTATTTGCAGGTATGATGACAAACAACTTTGGCATTATATTTCACATCCTGATTTCTAACATAACTGATGACGCTTGTTTGTTTACATCATTATTACTACGGCTCATAGTTGGGTGATTTGACTCCTAAATATTTATCACAATCTGACGTTTTCTGTTTTTCATTCAGTCATTTTAATAAAAGGTACCCAATATGACAAGCTTCTTCCAGTTTAATGGTACACCGAGTCACAGGGACACCGACTTACTCTCATTATCTGAATAAATGAACACAAAATGGCTGTGTGACTAAAGATGAGGCGAAGACCAGCTTTATGAAACATGGCTTCAAGGTTAGTGCACATGCGCGAACTGCGTTGCTCTTATATGTGATAGAAGTTCAAATCCATTTTTTTCATCATTTACAGCATCTTTTTCCATAATATTATGAAGTGTAAAAAAGAAAGAAAAAAAAAATCGTTCAGTACAAGTTTGAGTACTGATATGTCCATTTTTTCATAGGAAAGGCTTAGAACAAGTCATCTGTTTACACAAAACAAGTTCTCTCTTTTATGAATTAAATTCATGCAAATTTACAAACAGAAGTCATATGTAAATTAGGATGGTGAGTCATAAATATGGTAACTGATAGATTTAAGCAGCTTAAGAGACTTAAGGGCCATTCTCAACAAGAACAATTAAAATACCTAATGATAATTAAATTAGCTCCCACATCAATGCACGATCACATTCTGTTTTATGATAAGCACGGGCTGCAGTTTTGCTGCTGAGCTCTTCAACGCAAAATGGTTTTTGATTGGCTGTCAGTGTTTATCATTTTTGGGAGAAAAATGCTGTGAAATTGATTCCAAAAATATCATTATGTTCTGTTGTCATTGCTATAGTTGTGGTGTGGACTTCACACTGATTTTTTTTAAGCTACATTTAAATAAACGAATTAATTCAAAGTTCAATCAAATCTGTTTACTTAAATGTAGCTAAAATAAATTGATTGCAACCACTTACCTTTAAAAAATATTAAATTCAATGATTCATTTCTTTTTCAGTGTACTACAGAATTAGAACAATTAAACTTTCCAGTTATCTTTATCATTATAGTTATTGGCATTGGTGTGTATGAGCCTTTAATGCAGTTGAATTATCAGCTTCGTCTCGAATGTTTTTCTTAAAGTCTGTTTAAAAAATAAGACAATAGTTGACATACAGTAAGAGTATAGAGCTATAAAGTTAATGTGATGTAACTCATCATTAGTTCTTGGAGGAATTTGATAAGAGTTCATTCCTATAATGCTACAAGATTTTTTTCTGGTGAAAGTCAAAAATTTTAGTGGACTCAGCACATTATGATTTTGGTCATCCTTTATAGCTCTGATTTAAACCATAACCGTTCAGCCTCCTGTTGCTGGACAATTATTTCCTTGATTTCTCATCCTCGCCGCCAGTGGACCTGTTTCAGGACAGACCGCTGTGCCTTCGTTTGCAGCCGTTCCTATTTAAATCCCCTCCCTGGCAATTAATCACTCTCTTAATTGGATCTGTGCATCTTAATTGCAAAAGGCCTCTTGGTTATTTTCAATCTGTGACTCTGATGTAGAAGGAAGGAGGTTTTAATTACTGACTTGGGTTTGCAAAAGGCAAGATACCAGAGATCTCCTACTGTTTTCTCTCACCACGGGACCCCGTCTACCCCGCGCTCTCTGTGATAGATAACAGCAAACTTTTCAAAAACACGCTGTCAGTGATTTTTGTAAGCATGGTTTGTAAGCGTGCGTGTTTTGTGCAGAACTACAGGGATGAAAAGTTCTCTGGCATGCGATTTATGCTATGAAAGCAGAAGCGTTTGGTCTTTGGCGGCGACTGTCCCTGATGTGGAAACTGTCTTAGTAATCCTGGCATCAAGAAGAGAAGACACTGAGCACTCTGGGTATTTGTGTGGCCGTTTCTTGCTGAAGCATTTGGGAATATTCCTAATCCTGATAAATGTTTTAACCTAGCTAAACACTGAGCTGCTATGCACCTTTGTGCAACAACTGCTGTAGTTATTGCTCATTTAATGATAGCAGTTTGAACAACCCCCTAGCAACTACATTAAAGGTCAGGTTCCTAAAGATACTGACTATGACACTCACTATATATAAATTAAAAAAACAGCTGGAAATTGCAGTTATCCTAACTTTATAATTACGATGCAAAACGTTACAATAGCTACTGAAACTATGATAGTGACTGGTTTGTTGCTGGTTTTCAACACATTCTTAAATCAGCAGAATTTATAAATATACACACAATTCACAGTGCAAAGCATTAAAATTGAAGGTAAAATCTTTATCCATCCTCTAACTCTTGCCATCTTTATTCTAATTCTATTCCCTTTTAGACTTTTTCCATTAAATTCATTTACTGCTTGTTTTCTTTTATAAAAAACTAAAACTAAGGCTTTTATAGCTTGTTCTATTCTTTTTCTATTCTGTTTTCTTTTTATATATTATAAAACTTAAAAATTCCTTGCATAAATTGATTGCAACCACTTACTTTTAAAAAAATATTAAATTCAACGAATCTTTTTCAGTGTACTATTCTTACAGAATTAGAACAATTAAACTTTCTAGATATCTTTATCATTATAGTTATTGGCATTGGTGTGTATGAGCCTTTAATGCAGTTGAATTATCAGCTTCGTCTCGAATGTTTTTCTTAAAGTCTGTTTAAAAAATAAGACAATAGTTGACATATAAGCATTTATATATAGCAATACTCACTATATATGTAAATTAAAGAAAACAGCTGCATTTAAATTCATTTACTAACTGCTTGTTTTCTTATTTAAAAAACTAAAACTAAGGCTTCTATAGCTTGTTCTATTCTTTTTATTTATTATAAAGCGTACAAATTCCTTGCTATGTGTACTGCGTTAAGCTAAGTGAGACTTGTTTAGCACTTGCATATCATTGCTGTTTTGTCCTCATTTGTACGTTGCTTTGGATAAAAGCATCTGCTGAACATCTGAATATAAACGTAAATGTAAAATATTGATAATGCACTGGTGACAAGACCCAGCTTCTCCATTTTATATTGGACAGGCCAGTATTTATGTCTAACGGTCAACATTAATGATGAACATGTACATTTGTTTTTATACTTTTACAGCTTTGTTTAGATATTCTTTTGCCAATTCTGTCAGCAAGGTAAATTTATCAAGCTGGCTGACATAGATGATGTTTTGTTGTTTTGTTGAATCTGACAGTCTTGGTGTCATGACTGATAAATGACTAATGTTTTGCACCGTAGGCTATGCCATCAGTTTCCAGCAAAACTCTCACAGAGTTACACTATAACTTTACATTTCTTCCTATGATTGCAGATTGAATAGAACATACATCATTTGTTGTAAAGTGTCTTTTCAGTGTTGATAAAATGTTGCATATATAGTTTTTGATACAGTAATTATTATTTGTAATTTATTTGTTTTTGCAAGGCCAGTGGAACTGAAAAGCAATGTCTTCCCTAAGAAAATCCTTATTATTGCCCAAAATAATAAGGCCCTGATAGCAATGGAGAATGTCTCAATTAGCAGATGTTTTCGAGTCACTGTCAGTGCGTTAATTGTAGAGGAAATCAAGTGTACAATGGAACTGACATCTTCATAATACTTCACTTTCATGGGTCAACCCTTCTCACAAATGATCCCATGACCTTTACATCAGAAACATTAATCCTGAACAATTACTGTGTGTGTCCATTGGCAAACAGTGTTGGGGCTTTCCAAACCATCATCTTTAAGAGCTGGACAGCAGACACAAGCAAAGGATTGTGAGATAGACAGTTCACCGGAGCAAGCAGTGAGGGGGCAAAAAAAAAGCAGTTGGCAGCCATTCTCTGACGTGAAGACAGTCCAAGGTTGTGATGGCTGGCACAAATTAAAATCTTAACGGAAACGTTCAATCAAAAAATTAACATGTCATTATTTATGCTCCCTTATGTCATTCTAAGCCATTCATGCTGTTAAATGCAACAATTCAGAAACAATGGTTGTCAAGCTACCAAAAGTACACTTTTAGAATAAAAGGTAGAAAAGCTATCACAGAGGTGGCACTTTTTCAAAATATACACCTTTTTTCCCCTAAATGGTGCATATCAGTCCCTAAATTGTACTTTTTGAACATATCCCCACAGAAACAACTTTTGAACCTCTTTTTTAAGAGCGTACAGAAGAACACATGAAGAACAAATGCAGAATGAGCTTTGAAAGCTGCAGCAGAAAAGAAGATTTTCAGTGAATCCCTGCCTAAATTTCACACAGCAATTGCATTTTGCACGGCTTCAGTGCAAGTAAATGATGACAGAGCTCTCGTTTCTGTGTACAGAGTTCTGGCATTTGGCACGTTCCATTACTGGTCGGGTGGTAAGATCACAAACTTCCCGCTGTGCAATCAGATGACGAGAGAAAGTTCTGCGTTCCCCGCAGAACTCTCTAGTCGCTGCGCTGAGCTGCACATATACGGTTGCTATTGGAAACAGAGGCTTGGCAGAGCTCTGGCGGGTATGAATTGATCTCGGTCGCTCCCAGCTCAGATCCAGTTTAAAGCACATAAATCCAGGGCGAGACCTTCACTATACATCAGAGCTAAAATCAATACTGCTTTTATTCCTATCACCCTCATTTTAACATGATAGTGGGCATGGCCATTTGTAACTTGAATGGGCGGGGCTTCCGGTGGCTTCCATATACAAAAACAGCTTGATATTGCAAACTGGTATATAATTTTCATTTATTATCAAAATTGTTTTTTTAGTTCAAAGCATTTAGATTTTTCTTTAAGTTATTAACTTCTAATCAATTTAAGTCTCGCCCATTCACCAAAAAAATAATAAATAAATAAAAACAGTGAGGATTTGTGCTCATTATAAACTGTGGGAATAATTTTTCCTATGAAAAACTTGGATAATGGAGAGTGTTAAATTTAAAAGTCATATTAAATGTTCTGCAAAGCGGAATGATTTAGAAGCTGCCATTTTTCCCCAACAGTGGGCAAATGTCTCTAAGGTCTGCATGGGTGCGCTTTGGCAATGTGTTTATGTATGAGCTGCCAGTGGCGGCAACGCTGAAGCATCTTCTCTCGAGCTGTCAGTGGTCATGCATGTTACTCACAGCTTGTCTTTGCGGGTTCACAGTTGTGGAGAGGCCCATGTTGCATCTTGAGCAAAACGAAGCAGCATGGAAACACAACACTGCTATTGAAATGAGCGATGTGCTTTAAGAAAACTTGGGAACATTATAAGTTTCAGTTCTAATAGCAATGAAAAAGATTAAAAGTGATCTTGAGACTTATTAGGCTAATTATGAGAACATGAATTGGATCTGTACACTGTTGAATAAGTATGCATCTCTGAGAGCATTTTTAGTCAAACAGTGCCCTCTTTTTGTTTAAAGATACAACATATGAACAACAGAATAACCGGATTATTGATCACAAACATCTGCTGCCCTCTGCTGTCAGGGTCTAATTAAGTCTACTATTAAGGCACTACTATTGTCAATATATGACTACTCCATATTTACACTAGAGTTAAGGATTAATGTAATATTATTACTTCACCCAAAATGTAAAAAAAAAATCATAATTCACCTATCCTCATGTTTTTTTAGAGCTGTATGAATTTTTTGTCTCTGCAAAACACAAAATATGATTTTGAACAACATATGGTTTCCAAGCAACATTGGGCCCTATTCACACTAGGGGGGACAATAATTAGAAATCGCCAAATTGTCTCTTGAATATTTGATAAAAATAAAGGTGGGCTTTACGGTTTAGTGGGGAGAATTGTTTTTAACGGGAAATAAAATGTGAGGCAGGATGTAAATTCCTAAACAAGCTGATAACCTTTACTAGGGATGCAAACTACTCAACACTTTAATTAATTTTTTTGTCAAATGTCATTGTTTTGAATTAAAAATATAGGCTGCAATTTACACGATTAATATAATTCATAACTGACAAGACCTTTTTGCTTTTCTTAATAGACTATAAATAATAGTCATTTCAAGTACGGAATAACTCATGGAAGCATGGAAATTATGTAGTGACCAAAATAAATTTGGGCATCTTCTTTTTGTCTACATTATTTGATTGATTTACATGATAGCACTGTAGGTGTTCTATATTTATCTGCTATATTTTAGCTATACATTTCCATGCATCTTAAAATTAAACATAAACGTCTGCATAAAACACAGCATACACCAGAAGGACTTGATTGAGATTAAATGAATAGTTCACCCAAAGAAGTTTGTAACCAGGCTGTTTTGTGGTCACCATTGACTTCCATAGTAGGAAAAAAAAATACCATGGAGGTCATTGGTGACCTGGTTACAAACTTTTTTCAAAATATCTTCCTTTGTGTTCGGCAGAACATAGAAATTCATAATTCATAGGTTTGAAACTACTTGAGGGTGAGTAATCGATGACAGAATTTTTTTGGGTTAACTATTCTTTTAATACACATTTTTCAACGTCTAATACCAGATGTGCCCACTAGATGTAGGCAGAGTTCAACATTTGTGGTGTTTAATTACAGCACCGTTAAATTATTTACAGCCTACACCGGCGATACCAAGACATAGCTTTCATATGTACAAGATTTTCATAACTTACTCCTTTATTCCTGTCTTCATTAATAAAAAAAATTGTATTACTATACTTTTATGAGGGACTGTAATTCTGATTTTCAACTATATGTGGCTAGACAGATAAAAAAAAAAAAAAGTTGTGACATTATTAATCATAACAACAACAATGCTAATAATAATAATTAATCAAATACTCATATTTTCACTTTAATAACCATTATTCACGTTTTCCTTCGCGTGAAATACCAGATCACATTTATTTCGTTTCATTATTATTATTATTATTATTATTATAAATTGTATTCACAATTTCAATTTTTGCATCATTAAAGTATATATATATATATATATATATATATATATATATATACACACACACACACACATACACACACACATACTTCAATGATGTCAAAATGGAAATTATCTAGTGCAGAAATGTGTTCTATATTGCGAGACTTCACTGTTCCCTCGGAATAAGCGACACACCCCGGCAAGCGAGCACTTTCTGAATGCCTGACTGACTTGTGCCGTCGACCAAACATGACAGTTCCTGTTATCCGCCTCCAGAAGGTTTTCTTCGCTGCTCCCGCCTCCCCTCTCCTGCTCGAGCCCTCGCTTCCTGTCAATCATCCGTTTGGAATCATGTTAGTGTGCGCGCGCAGCTCCGCTGATGTAGGAGGAGACGCTGCTGTCATCTGCAAAAAAAGTGGCATAATCCATTTTTAAAGGCAACGGGCTTTTTCCCCCCTTCCAGGAACTTACATTTTTCTACAAGTGCTGTGACTGAGCACTCCAGAGACATAAAACGACACGAAAGGAAATGTTTTTGACATTATTCAGTTACTCGCTGTGAAGCAGTGACGCTTCATTCACCTCCTTTTCTGAGGAGGAATCTCTTTTTCCTCCATTTGAGGGGTGGATAAGGAGAGTGGGGACATAGGGAGAGTGGATGTCGCGACTGTACGATCTGTCCCGTTTTCACCGGGACCCGTGTTGGTGGTGAGCCGCCGCGGAGCCGTTGTGGGAGTGTCGCACGCACGCGAGGATAGTTTGCCCTGGATTTTTCAATCATTTGCGAGATAAGGCTCCCGGACCTCCTCCTCGTTGTCGTCGTCGACGCTGCCCTCCCTTCCTCATCCTCCCGGTTTTTTCTTCCTCTCTTACCTCCGTGATTTTGCCGCGGTCTGCACGCGGGGTAGAGGCTCGCGCTCACCGCGAGAGGACTGAACGCAGCGCGCGAGGCCCCCGACCCCCTCCCCCACTCTCAAACCCCCTTCAGACCATCTCCTCACCTCCCTTCTCATTTTTCCCGTCTTCTTCTTAATATTTTTCAACAGAGGAGGAGGATTGCGGAGTTATTTTATTTTTACTCGCCTTTTTTTCCAGCGGCCACTCGAACCGAGTGATATTTTCGTGTTTTTTCTCGTCTCTGAAGCCCCGACGAGGCCAGGCTGTATACAGTAAAGCAGTGGGGATGACTTTAGAGTCGATGATGGCCTGCTGCCTGAGCGAAGAGGCCAAGGAGTCGAAACGAATCAACGCCGAAATCGATAAGCAGCTGCGTCGAGACAAACGCGACTCGAGACGGGAGTTGAAGCTGCTCCTGCTCGGTACGAGTTCCGCCGTTGCCGCCGTTAAACTCACTCATTCACACACACACACACACACATATATACAGTCTGTGGTTTTCAGCGGTGACTTGTGGTGCTAAACACGCCACCTCCGTTTTATCACGGTGGTGGTTTTGTTGCGTAGATTTGAGGTGTTTGCGGTTAATATATTTTTAATCCATATTAATAGGCTATAAGGCTATTGGCGTTAGCGAATAGTGCTAAGGCGTTAGCGCGTTAGCATATGCGGGCCGAATGCTGGACAGGGCCTCGCATGCAACAGCACACAAATCTCAGCATGCTCTCTGTTGTATGCATATGCACGTACGTGTAAGTGTACATCAGAGGCGAAATGGTTATACACTGGCTGGTTTGTTTTTCTAGCTGTCAGTTGTGTGTCATGAGTCAACGCAAGTGGTCTGTTCGTTGTGTGATATTGCATGTTGCATGCAGCTAGAGAGGAATATGTGCAAATGTGCAATCGAGGATGTCTGTACTGTATACCATAGTTGCTTTGCACAGTGTCAGCAAGTGCAAATTAAACGTGAATGTTTTGTGGTTTGTGCAACTGTTGGATTACAGTATTCAAATCTTATGGAAATCAGGCTGAGGTTTGTGAGCATGTCAGCTGAGCATTTATTGCTTTACTGATGGACGTGTGAATGCTGTTCAGTAGATGCATTTCATGTTTTCCCCCTTGATAATCTTCAAGTTAATGAGGGGAAAAAAAATCAATTAGCATGCAAGTATCAGCCTTGAGTGCAAAACATCAATCAACCTGTGCATCTTGGGAGCATTACCACGTCAGTCTGCCACCTGTCAAATTTGGGTCGTGTTGCACTTTTAGCATTTATTCCTGGGTTGAATTATCTCAAAATGGTGGACAGTTATTGCCTTATGAGGGCGTGAGTGCTCTGCACACTGGACTCTGGTTACTCCCAAGGAAGGAGAATTGGATGCTTTATCAAGCCGTGAAGTTTGGTTGCTGTTCTGTCTATGACTCAGTGAGTTGGTAAGCAGTGATATCTGACACGGACAGCCTTCATTCATTTCCTATTAGTCAGGACTGTTTTTCCGCTTGAGACCACAAAATGAGCTGCTCGTATTAAAAAGGATCATACAGTAGAATGAAACCGTGAGCCAATGACAGTCAGGTAGGGAAAGATAGACAGAAGTGTGAGTTTTGCTGAAATTGTGCTGAAATTATGTGCAATTGACTTGCTAAACTCCGCCCACCTTGGTAATGGTTGCCAAGTCGGAGAAGCTTTACAGAACATCCCATTGGAATGAACTTGAGATTTCCATGAACAATATGATATTATTACAATATTTCTTTATGTTTTTTTTCCTGAAGTCCTACAGGATTCCCGACGAGGTTGCATGTGTTTGACGCAGATACATTTAACAACTCTTCTGTTTCATTAAACCAAAGATATCTTTTCTTATCAATATCAAGAGATTTCTGGGATGTTTTGTTAAGCTAACCTTGGTTGGTATAGTGTAAGGAAGGATCAATTGACTTTGATAATTGAATTTATTTCTCTGTTATTTTGAATCTGTTTGAAACTTTGGTGAACCTGTATGCAAGATTATTTTACCTTTCATTTGAAGTTGTCACTACGCAAGCTTGTCAATGCAACCCAAGCTTTGCATAAGCGTTCTTGAACTCTGGATAGGAACAGGAGCAGTTCTGTAACAGTGAATGATTCTGAGGACACAGTGGCTCCTATGTGGCTTTGTGACCTCTGTGAAAATACATGAGATTGACCTTTACCGCTGCGAGAGAATTAATAAGTAAAAGTTTTCTCCCATTCGCTATCCCTGTGCCACCAAAGGAAGTATAAAAAAAGCAGCTGGTTGGTGCTCAGTCATCCTATTATTGGCCCATCCTAAATAAGTTAAAACTGTCAGCCTAACTCTGGATAAGTCTTGGCTAGTCTGGATTAGCCAAGACCTTAATAGGCTTTGCGAACACATATTTGCTCCAATGCTGATACTATAGCTGCTTTGTGTTAACCAGCTTCTCACTCTGTAAAAACAGCTTAGTCTAGATAGTTAAGCTCTAAAATTGTGGTTATTAGTAGGGCTGTGTGGTATTTCAGATATATTTACAATGTATATGCATTGGTTTTCGGACAAATTTGTGCTATCTTGTCTTGCAGCTTGGATGTATGAGAGCATTGTCTCTGGTAATATTCCTGTGCTGAAATGTTTTCTAGACAAAATATTTTAAAGGTAAAAATTGCTGTCCCCCCCACCCCCCCGCATTTTACTGTATTTTATGTCATACATTAAATATCATGCATTTAATTGGCCACGATGACTTTTTGGTTAAAAAAAAAAAGAAAATGAGTTCTCTGATTGGGAAAAACAACAGCAAACTAATATTGGCAAGAGTCTAAGATAATTTTTTGTTGTTGCGTTTGTCAGATGGTTTTATCTAAAACTACACAGATTGCATGTAGGATTTTTATTTTTTTTTATTTTTTATGCTTTCTCTGGGAATCAAACCCCTTGATCTTGGCGTTGACAGAGCTATGAACTACCTGTAGTCAAATTGTGGAGCATGGTCAACACCAAGATTATGGGTTTGATTCTCAGGAAATGCATGAACTGATAAATTGGAATGTACATTGCTTGTATAAAAGTGCATTGTGCATTTTATGATGTTCTCTAACAAATCTTTTGAAGTAATTTTTATCTGCCTTTCATGGCAGGGCTGTTTTGAATCAGATTCAAGTTTGCATCTCCAATGTCTGTTTAATTGGGATCATCTCTTCATGGCTTTAGTTTACTTGGGCTACAGGTAATGCAGCTTCACTGTTGAATTCAGTGAAATGTAGAATTTTGTTATATATTTGAATGACATTCATTGCACATTTTCATGCTAAACATACTGGGACTGTTCTATTTTCAATGGGCTGCAAAATGGAAAGTAAGTGTACTGGATGCACTGGATTTAGATTAACAGGACAAACGTTTGAATAGCTGATTTTCTCTTCTCACTGGCTTAACAATAATTGTTTAAATGTTATCACAAAAAAATGCATTATTATGTTAGTTTATGAATTCCGTGCTGTCTGTCCTTACTGCTCTAGTAATGTGCTGTGTATTGTTTGAAAGTTTTTATGTAGCTGTGACCTTTTGAACTGAAATCTGCATATGTTATGTCATTCACAATGTGAGATATGAAATCATTTCAGTTGCACAGAGGAACATATTTTCTGTATGACCTCTGAAAATATAGTGTATTGTTTTTAGTCTTTAGTACAGGAGAGTAGGCTTGCTTCTGGAGATGTAACTGACTGTAAGTTTGTTAGGCCTGCAAAAAATATAGGAAACAGCCTATAATATGTTTTTAATAAATAAGAGTGGAAGTGTTAAAATATTCTGGTCTACTTCCCTGCAATCCTGCATTCAAAAGTTTGTATTTAGTGTATTAAGAGGTTGGTCTCTGTTGTTTAGCGTCTCCAGTCTTCTCAGAAGTCTTTGGTTCTACACATTCAAAAGTTTGGTAGCAACAAACACCTATGCATATGCATAACTTAGTAGTGTAGCCATTTCTCTTAAGTATGATTGCTCATTTAAGAAATTCCTAGAGATTCCTAATTGTGTAATCAAGAAGCATTCAAAAAATGCTACATCTTGCTGTCATCTTATGGGATCCAAGTATGAGATCTTGTAATCTCATGCATGCTCTCAATTACGGAGATGATGATATAATCACACTGTTAATCTTAACAGTGTGTTTTATGGACCATGTTTTATGAGATGCTTTCACCCATGCAACTTGAACAAAACTTGACAAGCATGTTGTAATTGATTCAATGGACTGTTCATTATTGCATATATTGCTATCATATGGACATAAGATGTTTGGCCCAGTTCAGATTTCGTTCACAAGTCATTCATGGACTTCTTGTTCTAGTCATTGAATTTTAACCTGTCCTAATCCACTTCCTCACCCATTTAACCCCCGCTCGGTAAAGAGTTCATTTTATCTAGCTTCTCGATGGCTTTTTTTGACAGGTCCATGACTTCCTGCCAGTGCCATTCATTTTGTCTCTCGCTTCAGTGAGCTGGCTACTCCACCCTTTCCCGCTGTCCATGTGGCCTGTGTTGCCCCTGGTCTGCCCTGAAGCCCTTATCAGGCTATGGAAGGGCCGGGTGCACTGGGCCTTGTCAGTCTCTGTACTTGGTCAAAACAGATTAAAGCTAGAATTCTTCCCCCAAAATGAAGTATCCTTTATTGCAACAGACAGTATTGAAGAAGTGATTCTGTTCTGTAACTATGCAGCCCAGTGCGAGAAGCTCTGCACCACTTTTCTTACTAGTTAATGGTTTGAGGTGAGAAGTTGTATAAGGGTCTCTGGTGACGTACTCGTACTATTCTGGTTTCAACCTTGAAGATTTTATGATGAGTTGAATGACCGCTGCAGCAGTTTTAGTCATCAATCCCCAATCAAGCATCCAACACTGCAATTGTGTCATTTTAGTATTATTAAGTTGGCTTGGGAAAGCCAACTTACTGAAATCCTATTTAAACTTCTTCTTCTTCTTCTTCTTCTTCTTCTT
>JAUMHE010000043.1:19520856-19540532 GCA_032359235.1 Enteromius mattozi | reverse complement strand
AAATGAACTTAAATGATTTTAGCAAATGGCTGCAATATAACAAAGAGTGAAAAATGTAAGGGGGTCTGAATGCTTTCCGTACCCACTGTATGCATGGCAGTTCTTGGTAGTTTTCATGAATTTTTTCCTTTCCTCAGTCAGCTTTTGTTCAAATAAGCCAGTAAAATGATCTATCGTTACATATGCCATACTATTAAACTCATATGTTATTCAGAAATATTAGACAGTATGCCATGTACATTCTGAACACAAGATAAGTCTACCTTAGTTTGACCAGACACACAAAACATTTGTCTTCCCTATTTAGCCTTTGTGTTTTTTTTTAGATTGTCTCACAAGACAGCATAATGAGCATCCTGTGAGATCTGCTGACGGGGAACATCGTCTGACTCTTGTGGTTCTGCTAGAAACATCCTTTACCAAACAACATGCTTGTGATACAAAGGG
The DNA here is from genome assembly GCA_032359235.1 of Enteromius mattozi. Classification (NCBI taxonomy): domain Eukaryota; kingdom Metazoa; phylum Chordata; class Actinopteri; order Cypriniformes; family Cyprinidae; genus Enteromius; species Enteromius mattozi. The sequence continues at coordinate 19,540,085 of JAUMHE010000043.1, read as the reverse complement.
GTTAACAATGTCTTTCTCCTTCTCTTTCTGCAGCTATCTATCTGATCTGGATCGCATCGCCGAACCCTCCTACCTTCCCACCCAGCAGGATGTTCTGAGGGTTCGAATCCCGACCACAGGGATCATTGAATACCCGTTCGACCTTCAAAGCATCATTTTCAGGTAGAGGACACGAACCAATTATTCATCAGCTTTCGTTTGAAATTTAGGAACTTAGCACTAAATGTAGGTTAGCATTGAGAATACATCCATGGAGAAGAGTTATTAATATTTTCCCGAGCTGAAGACGACTTTCTAGTGTGTGACCTACAAAGATACAGCCCACATCACACCCCACATCAGTCAAAGTTGTACAAATTGCACTGCTGTTGAGGTTTTTTTCTACTGTCTTTATTGAAACCCAAAAAACAATCTCTAATTTTCTCTTCAGAGAGAAGCACTGTTTGGGGTTGGAAGGTATTTTAATGCTTTTGAAAGAATTGCTCACCCAGGCTGCATTATTTAATTTTTTTTTGGATCAAAAGTACAATAAAAACTATAATATTGTGAAATTTTCTGTATTTTAATAATGTTATTGTGATGCAAAGCTTAATATTCAGCATCATTAATCTAGTCTTCACTTGATTATCCTTCAGAAATCCTTCTAATATGCTATTTTGATACTTAGAAAACATTTTTCAGTGTTGAAAACAGTTGCACTATGAAAGTTTTATTAATTAACACAGTATACTTTGATAAATAGAATGTTCAAAAGAACTGCATTTCTTTGAAAGAAATCTTTTGTAACATTATAAATGCCTTTACTGGAAGTTTTGATCAGTTCAATGCATCTTTGCTTGATAAAAGTATTAATTTCCTTTGAACTGTAGTGAGCGTAGAGACATAGCAACCCTTTGCGAATTGAAAGACGTTCATTATTTTAAGGAGGGTTATTTTTTATGGTTGTGGTTTAAATGACTCTAAGCAGAAGTCTCTGTCATCCGGTCACTGTGGTTAAACGAATGCACATTTAGTAAATGGTAATCCCATGATGCTTAGCATTTACAGACTTCCGCCTTTTAGCAAATCTAAATCACTTTGAATAAAAGCATCTGCCAAATGAATAATTGCATGTGTAAATCAGTGATGGTAAACGTTATTAATATTCATTAACCAGGGGCGTGGCCTATGTAGACAAAAACTAAAAGAAAGTGAAGTTTCATGATAAAATTTCTATAGTTGCGCACATTTATGGATGTTTACGGCGACACATTTAAAACTTACGGAGAGACGCTGATGAGATTTACAGTGTGTTTTTAAATCATTCCTGTGTGCGTGATATGAAAATTCATGAAAACACACGAGATTATTTCTGCCCTCTCTGCCATATTGACTCCATAAATGATTACCATCAGCTCTGTGTTTGTTAATCTCTGTAAAACTGTCTTAAACCCTCACGCACCTCGCGTCGAGCTTCCCGAAAGAGAGTAAAAGTGAGTGTGCACGGCCTATCTCGCTCTCTCTGTCTGTTCTCCTGCCAAAGTTCGCTAAGTGTGGAGTGAATGTGGAGACTCGTCCTACATTAAAGAGCGTGTGTATGTTCAGAAGTAGGTCACCGAGCCCCTGGCTGAAGGAAATGAGGACGCTTCTATCTGAAGGAGCTTTATTTTGGGCAGCCAATCCTAGAGGGCTTCATTTATCAAAGGCCCCTCTGTGAACTGCTGGCTCAGGACTGGAGCTCTGACTCCACTAGGGGGCGTCATAGAAATCAGTGCTGGATAAACAGCGCCGGTTCTGGCTGTTTCTGAAATCTAGGGCTGCGAGTATGTTCGGAAAAGAATGCTAAAATACTACTTTAACTCTAATTGCAGTTTGCAAATGTTTACGTAATATTTATCTTTATTGACTCAGTATGCGGTTGAACTGAGAGGCGTTTCCATTAAAAAAAAAAAAAACATTTGCACAATACTTTATGGTGCAAATATGATTTTTTTTTATAGTATTCAAAGGATTATTGTATTGGCTGGATTTAACATGTAATACATATATCAAATATGATATTTCTAAAGATAATATACAGTAAAAACAGATTTTGTTCAGAATTAAATGCTTGTATACTATGATGATACTGCAAAATTATACTGTATACTTCTTTAAATATGTAAAGAAGTGTGCATTATGCAATGGTAAACAATGGTCAATTATTTTGCTGTCACATGACCTCAATATATTGCAGATTCAGTCCACCCAGCTGTCAATCCAAACAGGCTTTAAAATGTTTTAACTGGGATGTAATAGTGTGTCAGAAAGGAGTTCAAGTGATTGCTATTGCTTCCATTGCATTCAGAACGTTAGAAACTGTAGGTCTTTGCATTATGGGACATTCTGGTTGTGTGCTGTGCTTTTAAACATGTCTTTCCATGCATACAGAGGATTTGCATAGTGTGCACACTATAAGCATGAATTATTAATGCATATAATGTCAGTAACAAATCAATAATGCAAATTCTTGCTCTCTTTGTCTTTCAGGATGGTTGATGTAGGGGGTCAGAGGTCAGAGCGCAGGAAGTGGATCCACTGTTTTGAGAATGTGACATCCATCATGTTTCTGGTGGCTCTGAGCGAGTACGATCAGGTTCTGGTGGAATCGGACAACGAGGTGAGCGACTCATTTATTACAGACGTGTTTATCTTTACACTGCATACTGTTTCACATACTGTTTCTATGCAAATCAAGTTTAGTTACATTGCACCATTCATACACAAATGTAATTGAAAGTGCTTTACATAGAGGGGATTTAAAAGATAGTCATACAAAAGTACATGAGGAAAAAAAATCAATAGAAAGTTGCAATTAAAATATTAATTTTAAATGCTAATTTTAAGAAATAGTAGACCATATTCAGTATAAAATTGCGGTAAGCAGCATATAGATTGAAGACCAACAATGTAAATATTTCTACATAATTTATGAATGCTAGTTATGTACTCTTAAATCTTTTATATTGTTAGTCAGTATTATTGGTGGTTTCACTGTGCATTTTGACATACATGGCAATCGGCTCTTTGTGTCTGTGTTCAGAACCGTATGGAGGAGAGCAAGGCTCTGTTCAGGACGATAATCACATATCCATGGTTCCAAAACTCTTCTGTCATCCTCTTCCTCAACAAGAAGGATCTGCTGGAGGAGAAGATCTCCTACTCCCACCTGGTCGACTATTTCCCAGAGTTCGATGGTATGCTGCTGTTTTTTTTGTTTTTTTCTGTTTTTTTCATGTACACTGGTTTAAAGGTGCTGTATGTAAGTTGTTGACTGTTCTAAAGCCAACAAATATCATAATATATTTGTAGATATTTAGGAATCATGTTATGTTTACAAAGCTATTTCGTTCTACTCTGAAATATACGTTCCGGGGCAAAATGCCTTTGTTTTTGCAGTACCCATTTCAACCGCTAGCTGCCAATCTCACATATTGCACCTTTAATGCAAACAGTACCAATACACGCATGCGTCTCATTAGCTACTGATATTGTTAATTCTTCTTTTATATGTTTGAAGGGCCACAGTAGAGCATAACAGCAGTGAAAATGTTTAGAATATCTTTTTTTATTTATAAACTATACATCACTTATTAAAAAGTTTTGGATAGTAAATTAATATTTTTACTCAGTTGTTTTAAATTGTTATAATATTTCACTATATTACTGTTTTTACTGTATTTTTTCCAATAAATGCAGCCCTGGTGAGCAGAAAATACTTATTTCAGAACATTAAAAAGCCCTATTTTGAACACAAGTATCTCTTAAGTGAGAAATGTCTTAATGTAAACTTTTGCTCCAAATCAAATTATATGTCACCATGAACCAAAACCAATGTCTTAAGTGTCAGTTTTTCGAAGTTGAGATTCATACATCATCTGAAAGCTGAATAAATAAGCTTTGGTTGATGTATGGTTTTTTAGGATAGGACAATCTGAAGTTGCAAAAATTTGAAATATTGAGAACATCTCCTTTAAATTTGTCCAGATAAAGTCCTTAGCAATCTATATTATTAATCAAAAATTCAGTTTTGATATTTACGATAGGAACACGTTCTTTACTTAATATCCTAATGATTTTTGGCATTAAAGAAAATATTATCTATATATATCTATATATATATCTATAATACACATATGAAATATATTTGGCTATGGCTACAAATATACCTGTGCTACTTGAGACTGGTTTTGTGGTCCAGGGTCACACATGTGATTCATGTTAGAGTTGGTTGGTTTTTCAGATGAACTTTTTCAGGTCTCCTAAAGTGTTTAACTCCATTTGCACATTGTTTTGTAGGGCCCCAAAGGGACGCCCAGGCCGCACGGGAGTTCATCCTGAAGATGTTTGTGGATCTGAACCCCGACAGTGACAAGATCATCTACTCGCATTTCACCTGCGCCACCGACACGGAGAACATCCGCTTCGTGTTCGCGGCGGTGAAAGACACCATCCTGCAGCTAAACCTGAAGGAATACAACCTGGTGTGAGACGTGTGACAAGTCCGACACATGAATCAGCATAGAACAGGCACCCACAGAGCGTGCGCACACCTACGTCCACACACACCCCACACACACACACACACACACACACACACACATTCATCATGTACACAATAAGAAACACAGTTCTTTTGATTTCTCTTTCCCAGCTTCCAGAGTTTTTCTCTTTCTGTCCAGCGGAATCATAACGGACGTGTCCTGCTCGTCTTTTGTTTTTTATTCGTTAGCCAAAGTCTGTCTGCTCATCCCAAGGCCTCTTTCCCTTTTATCAAATTTGACCACCAAAATAAAGTGGATCGGATTTGACAAAGGGCACTAGACTCCGATTCGCCTCTCCAACGTTCGCGCATTTCATGGAAATGACGGATTGGCGGAGCTACGATGAGGATGATCTGTGATACGCTGGCCTGAAAAACTGGAAGTGCGTTCCTTCCCCTTTCCTGTACTATCACTATCGCTCCAATCACGTCATCTGCTCCGAGCGTTTCTCTGGAATTCTGCCTGGATGAATGGAAAAAAGGTTTTTACAGCCCTGCAAAAAGACAAAAAAATAAAATAAAATCACAATATATTTACATACTTGTACATGGACACATGGACTAGTGCTGTGGTGCCGGTAGTTCCGAAACGGATCCTACTAGAATTCCGAAGATTCCGGCGGATTCTGTAATCCAGTGGGTTCCACTGATGGTGTGGAGAACCTTTCACTCGCAGAGATGATTCTCTCGACGAGGCTAGTCTTCAACTTGCATCGATGAATGTAAACTTCATGTGAGAGCATCGCAAATGCAAAAAAAAAAAAACTACGACAAAAAAACCCTAAAAAAAAAATACAAAAAAAAAAAAAACAACCAAAAAAAAAACAAAAAAAAAAAAAAAAAAAAAAAAAAAAAGATAATGAACGAAAATAGTGTAAGAATGCCTATATAAGCAAAATGATACAAAGCACGCAAGGGAGAGATGAAACTTAATTAAATCTGTGTATATTGCTGAGATGATCATTTTAAAAACTTTTTAATGATAAGTAACTATAGCTACTTCAACTGCTATCGAATATAAAGTAAATTATAACAGCAGTCGAATTATTGATGGGTAAGAAACAACGTTAAGGATTTTTAAATGTGCGCAAAACAGGATTATACATTTACGATAGGTATTGTTCTGCAGATTTCCACATTTAACGTTGAAAATGATTGCATTGCTTCCTTCCCCCACGGTTGTCATGTTTTATCCTCCTTCCTGGTTTCGTTTTAATTTCGCAATCAAAAAAAAGTAGTTGTCGAAATGCGCGATTATCTTTTTCCGCTCATGAACAGATACTTTATTAATTCAGGCCACAGATTTGTGGGTTTCGTCGTCGTCTAGCGGCACGGATGCACACAATCCATTATTTGTTTACGCATTTTTTTTGTTTTGTCATGACGTAACTTTTTCGGTCGACAATTTCAAGAATTTCGCACGAGTTTCGACAGGGAGGACGGGGTCAGGGGGACAGGCAAGCATTTATGCGCTGAAGTTAACTGATTGTGTATATTTATATTTGTAAATACGTATACACATTATTGCTTATGTACAAAACGTCTGTGGTACACTATCTTTGGCAAAAAAACAAAAGAAAAAAAATCACTTTTTCGTAATTGTGTACGGTTCTGTTGGTTTTCTTATGAATTACAATATTATTGATACTGTGATTCTTCGTTTTTATTTTTGATTTTTCTTTTTTGGTCACTATGAATACGTCAAATGATATACACATAGCTGTACCTGATGGTAACATGCGGAGGACGGACGTGATGAGCAATAGTCTAGAGCAGACTTTGGAAAGCGTTTGGAAACTTCGGAGATTGATAGGGAAACGGCCTCCTCCATGGTGTGAATGTTATATAACATAAAATATAAAAATATGATTTTTAAGTAAAAGAAGAAATTAATTAAATAAAGAATGTTTTATTTATATAATTTATGGACCAGATCTGAAGTTGTTGATAATTTGAATGCTATTGTTTTTTCTTTCCTATTTGAAGCACTCCCTTGTAATGAGACAGAAATAGGAGACTATAGGTGTCTGTACTGCTGTATAAACCTCCGTTATGGATAAAATTATCAGCCTATTTTATTTTTTTCCCCCCAAACACACAATATATTGTACTATAAAAATTTTCCCTAACCACACTTTTCACTTTCAGTTTTTTTTTTTTTTTTTTTTTTAATTTCCAAATGATGTTTAGGGTGAAGTGCGTAACAAACATAGGAAATGTACCATATGAAAATAGACAGCTTTTTATCTGTGATTGAAGATCTATTTGGTCGAAGCTTGCAAGTAGTGACTTTTTCTTTCGATTCAGATTTCGTTTCGATTTCTTTATAAATTCACAGCTTGTTTCCTTCATTGTGTGTGTGATGCACAGATAGAAAAAAAAGTGTTCTACGGTTCTTTTACAGTCAATATTTTATACAGGTGATATTTCATTCATTTTCATCAAGGGCTACGAAAAGTGTGGCTCGGTACCGGGAGAAACGCCATCAGAAATGCACCCATTCCACCAAACACTCATGCATTATTCATTATTTGATCACTTTTGCTGCCATGCATCAGAGTTCATCACTTGCCACGGTCATACTACTAGCTCTACTAGACGAGCAAACTCCCAAACGCTTTCTTGATGGATATAAAACCTGACGTGTTATTTGTAAACTGAACCCTTGTAATTCAGTGTTTAAGTGGGGTTTGGAAAATGTCACGCCATTTTGTAAACCCTGCAGTGTTTTCTTCGCTGTTCGTAGTGAGTTAGATTTGAAGAAACTGATGAAACCAAGCAAACTGAGCACTAAAATACCATCATTTTGATGTACATCTTACTCTGAAGTGTTCAAATGAGACTTAGAGCTCACTATGAGAACGTGTTGCTTTGTTTATCAAGATCAGAAGGGGGCGTTATTCAGCGCAGCTTGATTTTTATTAACACACTTTTTTTCGTGCCACAAAGCAAACGCTTCGAGCTGCAAGCTGACCATTCAAGCTACACATATCTATAAATGTGCCAGTCCCAGAAGTCTTGTATTCGACGTTCCCTCAAGAACCTCTACCTCTGTGAACTGTGAGACGTTTTTCGGGCATTTTAGGATTGGGTAGTCACGTGATAAGCACACTTTTTAGTCTGTAGGGCACACAGTCACTGAGGTTTGGAGGCCAAACTTTGTTCATTTATTAAATCTTGCCAACGACCCGCATGTAAGAACGGCAGAAACAACACCTTTCTCAGGCCAAAACAATCTTCCTAAAAGGTCTGCCGTGTGGTACATTGAAAATAAGTGAATAGACATATCAGTTATGAAGGCTTTGGCTGTTCTGGGTAACATTTTAGATATAATTTAGACTAGAAAATAGCATATAAAAATGCATAAATGCTTGTTGATAATCTTCAGCACTCAAGAGGGCGCTAGAGTTTCCTTCAAATGTCTGTGCCATTATACCGGATGTTATTATTCCTGAAAAGGAAGACTGGCTGTGGATGTTGCTTTTGTGGCAGCCAATTTCACTGTATTCACTTTCGACTTATCCGCCTCGAAAAAAAATCTTCCGCATTCCTATCTTTCTCTAGTGTGCATAAAATAACTCTCCAGGAGCATAAAATGAGGCCGCTTGCTTTTTTGAGTTTTGTGTCTTTTAGTTTCTCATGATGGTTGTGATGCCGACTCTTTGTATTTGAGTGCTTGTAAAACTCGCTTTGTGTGATGCAATGAACACATAAGCTTATTGACATGGAGTCAGATTTGCTGGCCCATTGCAGACAACAGAGCGAGACGATTGGTATTTCCATGCAGGCATGTTTACTGGTACGGTTTGGTGCATCTGTGTAGTGGACGGTCGAATGGTTGATGTCTTGACCCCATGAAAGAGTCATTAAAATGTGATTTCTGCTTTTCATCCCCTGTTCTTTCATTGCAATGCATTGCCTGAAAGCTGTTCTGTCTAGGACCACTTGATCATGTACATTTTTTTTTTTTTTTTCATTCTTTCTGATTTTTTGTGCCCTTTTATTTTGTAATTATACCAAATGTAAATGTTGTATAATATTGTGCGTGCCAATCCCCTCCTCTGAGACTGACTCATAACAAGTGCCAATTGTTGTCCAAATCACATGTGGACTGTGAAATTAGACACGGTCGCCTTTTAAAAATGAGTAAAACACTAAAGAAGAGAGTAAATTGATTTACTTTGTATTTAAGTTAGAAGATAAACTGCTGTTTTTCTCTTTTCTTTGTTTTTTTTTTTTTAAGGAATTGTAGTTATTAAAGCACGTGCTCTTTGTCCAGGTGGGAGTTGTGGGCTCAGACAAACATTGAAATCCTCAAGATGAGGAAACGTAGTGGAAATTTATTTTACAACATTCTCGCCATGTTTTATTGTTGTTTTTATTTGTATTTGTTTCATTTCAACCACTGTTGCCTGAACCTCATTCAAACATGGAAATGATTTTCATAACCGCCTTCTAAAAAAAAACAAAAATTATAAAGTATCTGTTTTAAATTTAAATAAATTTGTTCCTATACTTGCTTATGGTCTTGTAACTTGTTTTCTTTGCAGTGCCTAAAATACCAAAGTGTTACAAATCTGCTTTTAAAAGGTGTTTCAAATGAAAGTTTTGTCATTTAGAATTTCAGCACGTAAAGTCTCTCATTCCCTTTGTTTTAAACAGTTTGCCAAATATGTTTTTTTTTCTCTCTCTCTTCAGAAGGGGGACACAGAGAGATATCGGTAAGAACATATAGGTAAATATCTAAAATGCATAAATCTTATGAACTATTTTTAAATTCTATTCTATTCTATTATATTAATCCAAGGATGCTGTCTTCAACATACAACTGTAATATCTCCTCTATTAGAGGTATTAATAAATAAAGTGTTCAGTAGGCTACAGTGGAAATGCTCCCATGGGTGCAGTTGCTATTATTGCAGGTTGGTGTCGCTCTGCACTTATCAGGAACAAAAGCAGCGCAATTCCAACACCTTCCACCGAGAGAACACACTTCCGGCCACTGTCATTTCATCCATTTGACATCTTAAAATGGGCCTCCTGAGCGCCACCTTAAATCCCGCATGCGAATGTACCAAGGTACGAATCCTACTACGATAAAGGTTTGTCTCATGAATATTAATGACGCAACGTGGCGTTCGCTCGAAACGCCTGTCGGATTGGCTGCAGTGCAAACGCATCTAATTACTACATTTCAACAGTAACGGGTCTTGTAATAAAATTACTTAACTCTAGATATGGGGGGGCTTATTAATAAATACAAACTGGTTGATTTTCCCAATTACACCTTCCTAAAATAAATATCAATAATAATATTAATTTGTATAATCAAAAATAAAATATATATTTGGATCGCCAAAGAAGTGGAAAATAAAACAATGAAGCAAAAAAAAGAAAGAAAATTAAAAAACACAGAATGGGAGACTCGTGAGCCAGAGCGTGAGCAGCCAGACCACTCATTGAATATTAATTAGATGATGTAAATATACGCTCCCGGAAGGTTTCCAGGCAACGCGCACACGGCGTAATTAATATTCATGAGTAAAGCCTTTCCCGTAGTAGAATCCGTAATTTGGCGTCTTGCATCACATGAGTCCGTCCATACGAGTCCTGAAGCGGCGGAAGAGGCATGATTTTCCAAGCGCAGGCTGCTCTTTCACCGCCTTTAACCAGACAGACGAAAGGCTAGCGAACACACGACCAGATTTAGACGCTTTTTCCTCGTTTTGAAACGCGTTTTGCGCATTTCCTGCAGTATCAACTTATATATTAGCTTTAGCCACGTAGCTTGTATTTGGACATTGGATAAGTATGATCAGCCTGGCTGTGGATTAATCGGCCTGTTTCAACAGAAGATTCATTTTTCTCTTGCGAAACCGCAATGACACATACTGTAGTAGATATAGCCTTCTGTTTTTGTTATTCCGAAAGCAGAGCTGTCTGAAGTTGATGTAGGTTTGAACAAGCTGAACAAAATCCAGGAAAACTGGAGATCACAGCCAGGAAATCTGTTCAGGAGAGCAGACTAAAGCCCGTTCAGCCTTCAAACTCAACAGTTTAGACCAAATCAAGGCCGAACAAAGAGGACATCCATCCAAAGCCTTTGTATTTCATCTTCAGAAAGAGAATAAAGCACAAAAACAGGCTGATATGATGTTTCCACAAGCCAGGCACTCGGTAAGTGTCCTTCGTTCAGGCTGATTGTCACAGAGCAGGTGTTGTGTACATTGTATCATTGATGTATTTTGATGTAAAAGTACCATTTTATTTATGTTTTGTGGACATGAACCCTCAAAATACCATGTTTTTTGAAAAGCACCATGGTAATGCATTGTTTTTTGGAATGGTACAATGTGAAAACTACGTTACCGTAAACATGAAAATACCATTGTTTTTAGATGTATCCCATTACAAAAATGTACTTTTCCAGCACCATGGTACAGTGATGGTATCAGATGGCACTTACCTTTACATAGGAAATTCATGCTTTTGTTGTATTTTTGAAAAATAAGCTGGTCTTACATGTAAATAGCATGCTATTTGAATGTGCTAATGATTAAGTGTCATGAAATTACAATTTGTATGGTGGTATTACTGGCACAATATAGGCAGTAATATTTTTAAGGCGTCATCATGAGTCATCCTGTCAAATAACCAATAATAACGACGGTTTATTGTTGTTGTGGTGTGTGTAATATATATATGCGCATGCACACACACATACAAAAGCTAGATCTTGTTTTTGGTGGAAATGCATGAACATTGTTTATGAGCACTAGTACTGAAAGACGTACATAAAGCGTTGTTTGAATGCATTGTCAAAATGAGCCTCAGAGCGCATAGGTTTACTTATATTTATCAATGCAGTGTCATTAATTTCAGTGGAATATGTTATATTATGCAAGATTTGTGCGTCAAAGTTCACCTCAGAGACATATAAGACGACATCTTTGTATATTAACTAATTTTGCATTGCTATTTTATTGCATTTGCCTCTTACTATGTATATTTCTTGTTCTCTGGCAGCTTTATTTCAGATATTTGGTCTCCATGTCATGATTCAGATGTCAGGTTTGCAGGTAGCATGTCTAAATGAGTGTTTCTGGTTCAGGTAGAGTCAGAGATGTTTGTTTGCACACCAGTTGCCTGGTTCGCTCCCTGTAGAGGCATAATTGTGTCGTTTCCATGAATTGTTCCTGTGCACACAGTGGGTAGCTTGTGTTAATGAGTCCCCAGTCATTATTTTGTTTGCACTCAAGCCTAATTGCCTTTCCACCCATGCACACAGACGTATGTGAACACACAGACATGGGAACACTAAATGAAACCTCACAAGTGGGTGGATTTGGGGGTTTCTTTAATTGAGGCCTTTTTGCTATTCAGAAAGTAGATCTGGGAGAACATTTCAGTCTTCGGCTAGTTTTGGATGTGTGTGAGGAAGTGAACGGGACGTTCTGACACTTGAACCCATGAAATATGAGTCTGAGAAACGTCCTGAAATGTTTTCTGTTGGTATTGGTTTAGCCTTATTTCATTTCATGGAGTGACACTTAACACTACAACATGTTTTGTGCATTTTTGTGTATTCTCAGCACCTGTCCTGAAATCTTAAAGGAATCTGAACGCCAATGAATGTTTATTTTTTCGTAATTTGAAACTAGTCCTAAGATCAAACAAGAATACTATTAAAGAATATATTATTGTATTATTGTTTATTATATTATTATCATGTATATCCAATAATTGTTTTTATTTTTTACATTTTTCTATTTTAGTTAAAAATTAACAATTTTTAATAATTTTTTTAATTTTTGTTAATTATGTATATATATGTATGTAATAAATAATATAAAAATAAATAAATACTATACTATATAAATTTATATTTGTATATTATTTAATATTCTAAATATTATATAGAATGTTATATAATTAATATACACTATTAGCCTAAATATATATTATTAATATTATTAATAATAATAATAAATAAATAAAAAAATATTATTATTAATATTATATATTATAAAAAATAAGGATATATAGCCTACACAATATATTTATATATGGTTTTATGTTTTTAATATTAATGAAACATACATAAATATACATGATAATGCATCATAATCTACATGGAATATTCATATATAACATAAATTATTTTTTTCATATAATGTTAGTTCATTTAGTTTGTAGACAATGTTGGTTTAATCCTATTGGGATTAAAGTATGACAGTAACATTTCTTGAGCATTGTTTTTTGTTGTTGTTGACGAGGCTCTAGTTTCTTAAAACAACAGATTAATACCCCAACAGTGAAAAATGACCACGTTACAGTCGTTAATTTGACATGTCTTATTGCCGCTGATGAATTCTTAAGTACACTGACCAAACTTTGATCTTAAACCTCTGAGATTTCAGCAGAAGTGGGAATCAGCTGGAGATTAACTGTGGGATCCCAAATCTTGGATTAGGAGTTATAGCCGACTGCTCCGTTTAATCTCAGCCTCAAAGATTTACTGTGTTCTCTGGAATTCCAGATCTTCGAGATCAGTTTGACTTATCAAACCTCTGAAGTTACTTAAAAACAGACTTTTGGTCGATAGATTTAATAACTCGTTTTGGAACAAATCCTTCACAGAACTAGGAAGGGAAGAATGTTGTGTTGCAAACAGCAGCACATGTGCTCAAAGTTATGGAAAAGAGTGAAAAACATGCCATTCTGAATCAAGTGTTTGTGAAACTCTTAATCCAATTGTTGGTCCTTTTCGGGTTGTTTGTGGTCATCAGTTAGACCCAGTGGATTATGGGTAGGGATTACTGATTCAGATGGGTTTGGTGACCGTAAGCAGCTCTTCATCAGATTGTGTTGACCATTCTCATCTTCTGTTCATCTGAAATCTTCAACACAGTGGAAATAAGGGACAATACCAGACTCCATTTCTCTGAATTCAGCAGCCATCTTGCATTTTCCATTTTTCTTTTTCATAATATCTAAAAAAAGATGGTTCCGGTTAGCACCTCCTTACCTGGTTATGTGCCAAAGTGAAGTACTTAGTGTTAAGATTTTACATGGACTTTACAGTCTGGTGCCACAAAGAACCTTTTAGAACCTGTTTAACTTCCACAAAGAACCTTTTGTACTCTATTGCTTTAGAAATTCATCTACATACTTGTGCTTTATAGAATCCAGAAATCAAAACTGATTTGAAGAATCTATAACGAATCATCAAGAGCTTCAGAAGTAACCAAAGAACCATATAACGTTACATGGTTGTTCGAATATCCGTTACTGTTAGTGTGATGATTCATCAATTTCCCAGTCGTCATCTTCTGGGAAACTGGATGTGAGTGATCCGTCTTTCAGCTTGTTCTTGTGATGTTTATACCTGAGCCGTTAGAGATGCAACTAATTATTGCAATCATGACTTTCAGTCACAAAAAGTTTCAGGTTTGCGTTGCTTGTTAACTCTGCACAAATTGGCGAAACATTTATTGCTAATATTTCACTTCAAATTAAAGTCAACATTTAAAAATCACTTGGTATTAATAATACATTTTAAAAATATACAATTATTTACATGATAATTTTGTAAATGTATTTTTTACATTTTATTAAATATTTTAGTTATAATATTTTATCATTTAATTTTTTACTATTGATCTCTTTTTTTTTTAATAGCTTGGTAAATAATAAATAGAAAACAATAAATAATGATTTGAATTTATTAATATCATTTATATAATAATGTATTTCTGAAACATTTTATTTAATAGAATAATAAAATGAATTTAAACAATCATTTTAGCCTGTTGCTCATCTTTCTGTATTTGAAATACACAAAGCAAAACCTCTAAACTTTCTTTTAAAATTGAATCTATTAGTATGAGACTCTCTCTTTCAGACAAACGTGCGCACACACACACACACACACACACACACGCCCAGCAGTCTAGGTTCATTATGTGTGTATTGTGTTGTGAGGGTGGACAGGGGTCTGGTAGACATTATTAAGGACAACTGAATTAACAAGACCCCCCTCTCACTACAACACCCCCAACAGAGAGAGAGGTTAATCCCTCTGGCGCGCACACACACACACACTTTCATATTCTCTGAAATAATCACACACACACTTTCTGCTGTTAACTGTGTGTGTGCAACCGCCACCACCACACCCAGCCGCTGCTGCTGCTAATGTGTTTGTGAACCACTGAAAGATCAGTCATACTGTGAAAACACACACACACACACACACACACATATATATGTATATATATATATATATGAGTCTTTTTGTCTGTGGTGTTCAGCTCCCCCCAAACATCTCACTTCCTGTGCTGCAACACACACACACCAGCCACAATTTCGGAGACAAAAAAAGCAGATAAGAGCCTGAGGGCTATAAGTGTGTGTGTGTGTGTATGTGTGCAGCAGATGTCTGGGTCACTCAGGCCAAAGTCCCTCATTAGCATTACAAAGGGGGCAACAGCAGAGCCTTTAGCCCCATCAGCCGCCAGAGGAGAGGAAGATTTGATTTACTTTTTTGTTATATTCTAATGCTTTGTTTTGTTTCTTTTTTTTTTCTTTTTTTTCAGTTTCAGTCTAGAGGTTTGAGGTTATTTTTAATTGTTTAAGAGGCTTTTTTATACCTTTTTTTTCTCACTGAATTGTTTAAACTAAGAAAAAAATTGAAATATTTTAAAATTTCTGTTTCATTCTAGAAGCCTTATTTAATTTTTTTGTTCCAATTCCATTTTAATTTAGAGTTTTCTGTAATTTTATATATATTTTTTTAAATTCTAGAGTCTTTTTTTTCCTGGCATTGTGTTAAAAAGTGAATATATAAGAGTGCGTGTGTGTATTCTGTTTGTTTTGTTGTAAAGGCTTTATTTTATTTTTTATTTAAAAAAATTATTCGTGTTTTACTTTGTTTTTTAATGTGTGTGTGTTTAATGACTTAGTGTGCATTTAACAACATATGAGTGATGCTTGCTTGTTTACATCTCACAATGCTGTGATAATGGCAAGACTCCAGCCAGTCAGCTTTATAGTTTTTAGTGTACAAGAAGTCTCAGATCTTGTAGCGTGCACACTAGGGGCAGATAATACAGCAGATTTTCTGCAAGCAAAAGAAAGCAAGGCATTGTGAGGCACGAGTAAAGAAATAAAATAAAGTGTCTCATTCTTGTTATTTAAACTGTTCTGTGCAAATTAGAGTAAAAACGTGTTGTGTGCAACACAACAGAAAACTAGTCCTGAACTATGTGCAGAATTATGACCTTCTGTCCTGTAGCGTGTGCCTGGCTAGAGATCTTCTGACTGGGGTTTAGTGTCATTAATGTCATGCCAATAAAGCTCAGTAACACTGAGAGAGATGCTAGAGGAGGAGGAACAGCCTCATGTGTTCAGCGGTCACAGGGTATGCTGCTGGTTCTCCTCCTCTAATTGATTTTTAATAACAGGAAGAGGCTAGAGGGATTTACTGAAACACACACACACACACACATACATCTCTCCTGCCCCTGGAGACACTATCATCTTCTGAAGGAGAGACATGGAGGGATGGTATGTGAGGGAGGAGATGGGAAACGTGCTTCATTTTAAAACTTTTTTTCATGAAACAAATAGTTGCTTACGAAGACATTGTAAAATGGTAAATAAAAAAACATGCATATTCATTGAATTCTGCAATAAGTATACACTTCAATATTATATAATACTGTTTTTCTTAGTTTTATTCTCCTTAATAATAATATTAACTTTTGTTATATTATTAAACACAAAACCAAAAGCTTAGAATAGAATAGAAGTAGGACTTATTTACATGTTTCATTAACAGAGCTCTAATATTTAGGCATGTTTATATAAATTTAACAATAACTTTTTTAATTTTGACATTTTATCCAAAGCATTTTCCCATGTGTATTTTTTTTGTAATAATAATCTTAAATCTTTACATAATAAAAGTGGTTATTACTATAAGTGTAAGTGTAATATATATATGTTCTATATAATAATACTAATACTAATAATATATTATTAATATACAGTTAATAATGATGGTGATTATAATTAACCAATGCTGGAAATGAAAATAGTGTGTTTATCATACTGAATCTTCTCTTCTGTTTTGTAACACAAATATGAGTGAAGCTGCTTTTCATGAATCATGATTAAGAACATTATAAGACATGCACATTGACAAATAATTCTGCAGAGAGTGGTGTGTGTGTGTGTGTGTGTTTGTAAAGCAAGCATTCCCTGCTGAGATGTTTTGTTGTGTTCCTCCCCTGGGGGCCAGTTGTGTGTAAACACACACACACACATACACACACACATGTTTATACAGCAGTTCCTATGTATATCTGTCTGCTTTCAAACGGCTGTTTGCCCGTGAAGCACACTGAACACAGTTGCATATCCTGTTTCTCTCTTTCTTATGTGTGATGGTTTGTTCTTGTCGGTCTAGTCTTAAAGGTCACAGGCCAGTGACCCCTGGCAAAGCAGGTCGGAGGTGAAAAGCCAACTGCCCTTCTTTTCTATTTGCACGAAACCTTAATTTCAGCTTGACCTCACAAGCTCACCTCAAACACACGATGCAATCACTGGCTCTGGTATGGCGTTCAGCAGAATAGTTTGAGCCTTTTTGCAGTATGTTGCTGTTATAACTGTGATCAAAAGGATTGTTATCATGACTGGGGTTAGCTTTTCTACTGTGGTCAAGGTTCAAATATTGAGTCAAACATTTTATGCACTTTATTTTAGCAACAGTCAGGACTATAATAAGCTTGATAACCACAAATCAAGAGTCTTACCAACTGAATATGTCTATTATGGTTCAGTGTGTCATGTCAAATCAAATCTCTCTTCTGTTGTCTTTGTTTTTCAGGCTTCGTCTCAATCGACACAGCCGCTCAAATTCACCACATCTGACTCTTGTGATCGCATCAAAGATGAGTTTCAGTTCCTGCAGGCACAGTATCACAGGTATACCAAACACTTCTACAAAATACAAAATAAAAACTTGTGATTTTATGGTCACACCTATTAGTTGCTTATTAGCATGCATATTACTAGTATATTAGCCATTTATTAGTGCTAATTAATCACTATTAATGAATTTAATTTAAAGAATTTATTGAGGGAAAGTCATTGTTAATAGTTAACAAGTGTTACCTATTCTAAAGTGTTCCAGTGATTTTTATAATGCATTAGTAAAGGCTAAAATTAGCATTAACTAAGATTAATAAATGCTGTAGAACTGTTGTTCATTCTTAGTTAATGTTAACTAATGCTAACTAATGAACCGTATTGTAAAGTGTTACCAGAAATGTTTCTTGAAGAGCAAATCTACACTTAGAATGATTTCTGAAGGATCATGTGACACTGAAGACTGGTGTAATGACCACAGGACTATCACTTAAAATAAATAACTTAAAACTTAATTTTAAATAAAAATTTATTTTAAAATATTACTTTTTTTGATCAAATAAAGGCAGCTTTAAAGAGTGTTAAGTGGGAGAATACCAAAAGCATTCATACGCACAAAACTAGTTTAACCGTTATTTATCTTGACTTTGAGAAGCACAGGCGGTTTCTCTCCTCCTCACTTTCACTCTACACCCTAAAAACACCCTGCCCGTGTGAATTCCACTCCGGGACGCTTAAATGGTGTGAACACAGCCCCTCCTGGAGAAGTTTCCTGTCATCATCTGTCAGCACCAGAGATAAGAGCGATCACAGAGGCCATCCGGCCATCACACATCAGAGAAACCGCAGACGGAGGAAGGAAGAGGGAAATGGAGAAGGATCAACAGCAGAACGTGTTAAAGTCTTTCAGATCCGTCGTCACTGCGGCGCTTCAGATTTGTTTAGACTTCACTCTCAGCATCAGAAGGCCGTAACTCTGGTGTATGTTTAAAAAACAATTCACGCCTCCTTCACCTTACACCTCCACGTCACTGAGTATTTCCACAAGTAATGCTAATGAAGGAGTGATTATTTTGTGGAGCTGCTTGTGATTACATAATGTTGTTATTATTATTGCTTTAGTGATAAAAGACCTCATAAAATGGTCTGACAAATGCAATTTTCTCTCCTGTGTTGATGCTAGGGCGTGGGGATGGACCAATTCAAACACGAGTCATTTATTTTAACCAGTCAGTCGGCTTTAGTTTACATCACAGCCATAAACCGTGATTTACTACTTGCTATTAGTCGATGGCAGGTGGTGTTGGGGGAGGGGGAGGGACGTTCCACTATAGAGAGCATTTGTACAGTTTTATATACAAAATTTGGCCATAGAAAGGTTTCCCAGCATAGAAAGAATATTATTTTTAAATACATAAACAATTGAAATATGCTACTGGATTCTTTTATGTTTTGTTTTGTTTTCTATAAGACATTAACTTGTATTCAGCAAGAATATATTACATTAATCGAAAAGATTATTTTTCAGATTACCTTCTTTTGAAATTTCTATTCAAGGAGTCCTGAATATACAGTACTATGCAAAAGTCTTAGGCTACTAGTATTTTCAGCAACAAAAAATGGTTTTAAGTGGGTTATTCCTATCTTTTGCGATAGCGTGTCAGCTGGAAATATCAGTTTACATTTCCAAACATTATTTTTGTCATTAATTGTAATAATGCAGTGAGATTATTGT
>JAUMHE010000043.1:19499638-19509926 GCA_032359235.1 Enteromius mattozi | reverse complement strand
AATTATGTACATTATTGAAATAACTATAAAGTAAATACATCAAATATTTTATATAAAATACAAATTATATATATGTGCACTTTTATTTTTTAGATTTATTTAAGTTTTTTTTTTCTTTTTTGTATATTAAAAAGTCATGCTAGTAAAACACTTTGTCGTGAGAGATGAGCAGATGTGTATGTGCAGAAGAGGAGGAATGAGGCAGAAATACAGTAGAAGGACAGTCATGAGCACAGGGAGAGATTTGTGGCTTGAGTTTGCTCTGTGCGGTGGAGGGATGGACGGGTGAATGAATGTTTTGTTCGAGTTATTGCTGCATGTTGCTACATATGGATCCAGGCCACCCCACTCTCCACTGCAAATGTCATGTTCCATCATCGTCACTGGGCAACACGATACCACACACTCACACACTGAGCTGCACTTCAAAGCTACCTTTGCTATGATGGCATGTTATTACAGGCCCACGGAGACCCAGTTTTGTGGTAACACGCATTAGCTTTAAAGTGAGGAATTTTCGTGTGCATAATGAATGACCTTTAGAGAGTGGGCAAATGTGGTTTGGTTAGTTAGTGTGTGCTGTTTTTACATCTGTGTGTTTAGCGGACGGTATGTGGTAATGACTGTGTGTGCTGTTGCCTGCTGGGCCGCTGATGATCTGAATCTAGTGGGCAGCTTCTGTCTGCTCTCAAAACCCTGTCGGATCTGATACAGGACGCTCATGCCTGCTTTACACCTGGGATTAACATCTGCCTCTCAATATTTTGAACTCTTTTGTTTTTTACTTTAACATTAGGTAAGTTTTAGTCATTTTTTGTCAGTTAATTCTTAGTTTTGATTTTTCATTTCAGTTGAAGTTTTAGTCATTTTGTTGTGCACTTTTTGTATTTTTTTTAAGTATGTCTATTTATATTTTATTACATTTTATTTCAGTTTTAGCTGAAAAAACAAGTTTAGGTTTGTATTTGTGTTATTTTAGTATCATTGAGACTGTAAAAATGTCTTTCTATTTTCCATTTATTAATTTTTTTAAATTGTAGTATGTTGCAGTGCAAGTTTGTATTGCATTTTTATTTTTATTCCTATTATATTTTATTTATTTCAGTTTTAGTAAATCAAGTTAAACAAAATTTCCCTGCCAAATAGCTGGGAAAAATGTCCTATTTATTTATTTATTTATTTATTTCAGTTATGCTTATTTTACTTCAGGTAACTAAATATATTTTTTAATGGTTTTGGTTTAAGTTTTAGTTTAGCTAACTGTAATAAACACCAATATATCATGAGTGCTCAGCTGAGAATTCTTTACAGTTTTTTTGTTTTTTAATTAAACATTTTAAAACAGATAATTGACAGCTATTGTTTAAGGATGCATAATATGTTATTCAAAAAGACGTAGAGATAGGCCTACTTACTGTGCATTTACATTCATAAGTGGAAGAATTGCTCAGAAAACTAATGACTAAAAACAATATATTATTAAAAATGTATAGATAGATATGCAAATGTGTAAGTGGCATTTTTTGCAGTGCTTTGTCAAAGTTGGCAGTCACTGCTGAGCTCTTTTGCTTTTGCCATTTTTACAAATCAATTTCAGCGTGGGAAAATGAATGTAAACCGTACAGTTGCACTCAGCACTGCGCATTTGTGATGGGTTCACACGAGTGTGACGATAATACCAGATGTAAGCATCCTCGGACGTGAAGCAGCATGGTGTGAATATGTATATGAGTGATATTCGCTCGCGAATATGTGTGTGGTTTGTGTATCTTTCACCATCTGTGCTGTATTTACTATCATTATGTTCATGGTGTTAATGATCTAATCTGGTTTTAGCACACACTAGCTCTACTGACACTTAACATAAAATCACAAAGTCTAACATCCCTCAAAACCCCATCCTGTCAGTTTTATGTGCACATTTTTAAGATAATAAAAAAATCAGTAGGAATACTTACAGCATGATTTGCTGGTGGTTAATTTGTGAACATAACATACATTTTTGTGTTTAGCAGACACTTTTTAATAGAGCAACATAAGCACACTGAAAGAAAAAAATCTGAAGAAGAATTGATAATGTCCTGGTATGAAATTACCATCTTATTTGTTATTTTACAGGTATTTTCTTTAAATATGTAATTTTAAAGCACTTTACTGTGCTTTGTATTACAAAAGGCATTAGCCATGTCCATACATAATTTTTTGCTGTTGTCTAAAATACGATACAATGCAATGCACTATTCAAAATATGAATAAACACACCTGTAAAATAAAATCAATACAGAAAAGCCCACAAATAAAATCCATTCAAGGCATCATTGACCCACAGTTCACAGCAGTGCTTTTCACTATTGAGATGTCAGATAGCAGAGGGAGGATCTGTTTACACAGAATGCTGTTGGATTCGATCTGTGCTCGTTTTCGATCAGTGCGCACATGCGCTGGATGGGCATGTTCAGTGTCTAACAGTCTCGAACCATTAACGCTATTTTCAAGACACTGACTTTGTTGTGTCAACTTAAAAAGTTCAGTTTATGTGGTTTGATGAAACATATTGCATGTAGTAGAAGCTGTGACTGCACTGACAAAAATGCATTTAGTTGGTAGCTCGAATTTCTCAGATTGTAGGAATGGTTCACCTATAAATGAAAATATGGTTGAATTTCTACTCACCCTCAGGTCATCCAGCATGTATATGAGATTGTTTCTTCATCAAAATATAAAGAAGGTTATCATTACGTCACTTGTTGTTCACCAATGGATGTTCTGCAGTGAATGGGTGCCGTCAGAATGAGAGTCCAAACAGCTGATAAAAACATCACAATAATCCACACCACTCCAGTCCATCAATTACTGTCTGAAACAAATCCATCAAGGCATTTTAACTTTAAAATGTCACTTCTGGCAAAAATGAGAGTCAGCATAATTAATAATTCCTCTTACATCAATATCCATATGTTTGTTTAGAACTGATTGCTTGATCTGTGCATATCTCTCTCCTGATTCAGTCGAGATGACTTTTTCATTAGAGAAAGCTCTGTTATGGGTAGAGGATGCCTATAACCCAAAAGATATGGTCTGAAATCAAAAATGATTAATTTGAAGTGGACTGGACTGGAGTGGTGTGGATTATTGTGATGTTTTATCAGCTGTTTGGACTCTCATTCTGACGGCACCCATTCACTGCAGAGAATCTGTTGGTGAGCAAGTGATGGAATGCTACATTTCTCCAAATCTGTTCTGATGAAGAAACAAACTCATCTACATCTTGGATGGCCTGAGGGTGATTACATTTTTATGTTTGTTTGAACAATTCTTTTTATCATTATGTTTAGTTTTGTTATTTTTTGATAATTAGCGGCATCAAATGAAGATGTAAAATGAACAGCCCTAATAAGCAGATGAAGTGCAGCGGCTGCACGTGTGTGTGTGTGTGTGTTGAGGCGGCGGTGCATGGTGTCAGTTCTCATCAGAGCAGTATTGTGTATCGAGGCTTTAACAAGCTGCTCATCAGAGCTGATGTACAGTACAGATTCAGTCTCCTGGAATGAGACGATCGCTCCAAACAGATGTGCTTGTTTTTTCCTCGCCGAACTGTTCTGTTTTTGCCAATAGCAGCAATCCGCACAGGAAGCATGGATTGGGAACGCAGCAGGTTCATGTGTCGTTTGCACACACACGGCTGTTACTGCTCTTGTATTTGTGCCACATGTGCTGAATATTTCAGCAGCCTACGGTTATTCACGGCTCTGTGATTCCCCCCTCCCCTCTCCGTCTCTATCTCTCGTCTGAAAGTGCCCTGCACAGTAAACAGTGTGAGATAGATGACTGCGTTCTTTCAGGGCTGGTGTGAGAGGAACAGTCTGTGTGACAATTCATGGCTCTGTCCTTCTGTACTCGGCTCTCGGTACAACGCCCTCTTGTTTACCAAAGCCTGAATATCTGCTCTTCACCATATCCCAGCGTATACATCTCAATGCAGCATTTGTTGGCATGGTCTATCAAACGAAATATTATTTAATTTTGATGTGAAAGGCATAGTGCAAGTATCATTTTTGGCATGCCTAATCAACTAATTAGTCTATTACAGACTTATACATTTTTAATTTAATTAAATATTGCTTTGATGTAGAAGTGCAAGTATGGCAAGGTCTAACAGACAAAATGTTATGTTTATTTATTTTTTATTTTATGTTAATTAATTAATTTATGAATTCATTTATATTTATTTGTATAGAAAGAGCATAGTGCAAGCCTATCATTGTTTGGCATTGTCTAATTTTTTTTATTTAATTTTTTTTTTTTCAGTTTTATTTTGTTTTATATTTAATTTGATGTTATTTTTATGCGAAGTACATCATTTTTGTTTTGTAAAAGGCATAGTGCAACTCCATACACACAGAATCTTTTGTTGACCTTGTCTAACAGACAAAATTATTCATTTATTTATTTAATAAATTCTATTTGTACTTTTTTTTTTTTTTTGTTTTGTTTTTTTGAAATGCATCATGATTTGCTGGCATTGTCTAACAAACAATTGTTGTCATAGTTTGTAAGACATGCTGTTAGCTGTTATTGATGGTCTGGTTTCTATCAGGGGTCATATCAAGGTGAATATTGAATATGTGCCTGCAGTCGGTCTTGTGTTTTTGATAAAGCTGAGAAAACAAAGCATTTATTGTCAGCGGCAGGGCCATATAAAGTATCTCTTTATTCATGCAGTAAAACCTCATTTGTGCAGTCTGTGTGTGTGTGTGTGAGGATTTAATTGTGTATTCCCACTTAAACAATAAAATGTGTGTAAGTTTAGTGTAAGTTCAGTTAAACATCTGTTTGTGATAGTTAGTGCATGTGATGAATTATTATGGTTGTCATTGATTCGGCCATAGACACAAGCTGCAGGCTTTTTCAACAATCCTTTTTTCTCATTTTAAACTCTTAATGGCATTTACTGTTATCTGACAATGACGTTTCTGAATGTAACTTAAGCATGATGAGCAATATTAAAGTATTAGGTTTTTAAATTTTATAAAGTTGAACTTTATTGTTTGGGTCACGGCTCCACTGAACCTGTGTCATCATACTGTATTACTATAATCTGATTAGATTTTTTCCTGTAATGTAAGGGACAGTTCTCTGTTTTTGCTGTGTCTTGCATCTATAGATTTGGTTAACCATGGCTAATTTCACATCCAACAAGAAATGTTGTTTTGCATGTTCATGACACCTGCTTTCTTTTGGATGGCACACAAACACACACTTTGTGAACTAAATGAAATTGAAAGGCTATTGTTGCTGTTGTTGTTATTTGTTGATTTGTTAAGGTTGTACTAACAAAATATAGCACAGTGTGTGTGGATTCCTGCCTATTATTCAGTGGTGATGCTATGTTTTGGAGAGCTTTTATTATGCTGTTTTACTGTGGACATTTAGCATAGTGTGTCCATGCTGTCATATGCATTATGCAGGTCCATACAGCTGAAAATAGTTGTGGCCCACCAAATAAAATTATTTCTTTGAAAACATAATAACATAACATAATATAACTTAATAACATAAAACATGAAAATATGCATTTTACATGGCATCATCACGAAAATAATAGCAGACCCATATTTACCCACACTGTGCATGTTAAATAAAGAACTGAAAATACAATTTGCCATCTATCCTTGTATTGTCCTCCTGAGATTACCTAACATGATTACTCCATACAGAGTCATTAGCAATGTAATCCCATTACAATGTGGAAATAGTAAATAATAGGCTAACCCAAGGCTGTTTTGGAGTGACAATACTTGTGTGTTTTCAGGCTCCGCTGGTGTCAGGCCACGGCGGCATGAAATTCACAGTCCTGGAAACTCTCGACCATATAAAAGAGGAATTCCAGCTGTTCCAGGCCCAGTATCACAGGTACAGACATGACCTTCACTTCACCTCATCCTGGAGGATTCATCGCAGTATTATTCATAAACTCTCCAAATGTAACTCAAGTGACTCATAAAATCAAAGCGATGTTGAAAAGCTTCCCATGTTCCTTGATGTTTACTGCTGTTTACTTCATTTCCTATAATTGCATCTGCATTTTACTCAATTATGTTGTGATTTAGATCTGTATGATGATCTCCGTCCTCTCTGAACTGCGGTTGGGATCACCTGTGCAAAGCTGATGAGATTATCTAACCGTAATGCTCTAAAATCACTCCAGCGACTAGAAACGTCTGTATTAGCTGATACAGACTATTAGCCAGCTAATCCTGATAGTCTCATTAAGAGCAATTACAAAAGCTACTGAACATCTTTCTTTAGAACTGTAAACATCAGTGTACATTATAAAACTGGATTGGCTTCGGTAAAAGATGTAATAAATGTGGTTCTGTTTCATGTTGGAAGGGCTGATATTGTGGCCTATAGACCAGTGTCACATGACCTCATACTGTGTGTCTTTTTCTGTTTTTCAGTCTGAAGCTGGAATGTGAGAAGTTGGCGAGTGAGAAAACAGAGATGCACAGACATTATATCATGGTAAGTGTGACATTTGACAACGTTACCCATAATGCTTAGTTGTGACTAAGATGAGAGTTGTGGTTGATCAATATTTTTTAGCATTTTTAGTGGTCAGTATGATCTTGACCAGTATAATGGCAGTGCATATAGTCACAAATCACTCTGAAAACCTAAGCTATAGCTATATATATATATATATATATATATATATATATATATATATTAATACTAATACTACTACTACTAATAATAATTAATAATAATTTTATTTATATATATATATACATGTATAAATTACAGTTACTAAAGTAATCCTTTACATTACATATTTTAGGTAATATAACTAATTTGTTTATTACATTGATTTAAGTAGAATAATCTTGTTAAAACATAAAATAGAAGAATTAGGGAGAATCAGTAAATTATGACTTATTGCGTGAATGATCTGTTTCTCAAGGCATTTAGTCATTTTGAAATGAAAAAAAAAACAATAACTAACGTTTCTGTCAACTGGCAAAGCTGCACAATTATTGGTTGATGCTGATAATTTCAAAATGGCAAAAAATTGGATAATTAATTGGAAAAGCATATTTATCACTGCTAAAATCTAGGAACAATTACTGAAAAATTATTTTTGTAGTTATTTCGTAGTGCATGAATGTGACTTAAAAAAAAAAAGTAATAAAATGTATGTATTATATTTTTATTTTATGCATAGTGTCAGAGTGCATGCCTATACAATTGTATTTTTTATTGATAAAGGCATAGTGCTTAATGCCATACTGCATCGTTTGTTGCCATTTAGTATATTATTTCATTGTAATAAAAAAGGCACATTGCGTGTTAATTAAATTTTATTCATTGTATTTTTGTTGTTGTTGTTGTTGTTGTTGTTGCGTAAGGCAAGTCCATACAGTGTAATCAAACAAGATGTTTAGCAAAATGAAAATACACACAAAATGCTCAATTCATAGTTATTCCCTGCCAAATAACACTAGAGTTAAGATACTGTAGCTCAGATGATCAATATTAAACACATAACTTGAATGCATAATAAATCGCTTTGGATAAAATGCATAGATATTAATGATGATCTACATACATTAATATGAAAGAGAAATGAGTGTCAGGTCTTTCACTATGAATCATTGGTCATATGTTCATTTCTGTCCTCTGGTAACACATTTAGAGCATTTGGGTGGATGTAATTGTGATTTATGTGGTGTAATTGAACTGCCCTTGTTTCCTTTCACAGTATTATGAAATGTCTTACGGGCTGAACATTGAAATGCAGAAGCAGGTGAGTTACTGATGCAGTCTGATTTCATTACAGATCAGTGTGATCTCTGTGTAATGAGCTTTACAGTCTGAGGTGTCCTTGTGTGTGAGAATTATGGGGTCTGGTTGGCAGGTTGGTGATGGCACTGGATGAAGGAATCGCTAATTGCAGGAACGATCACGCTGAAACTACATGATCAGGGGTCTGATAGAGATTTTGAATGCAGCAAGTCTCCAACACCGACATTTAGCATTCAGTTTCAGCTGTTCATTCATTCAGTTTAAAAAGTTTGGGGTTAGTAAGATTGTGAATGTTTTTGAAAGAAGACTCTTACACTCACCAAGGCTGCATTTATTTGATCAAAAATATTGTGAGAAATTGTTGTAATTTAAAATAGCTGTTTTCTATTTGAATATATTTTATAATGTCGTTTCTTCTTGTGATCAGAGCTGTATTTTCAGCATCATTACTCCAGTCTGTAGTGTCACATGATCCTTCAGAAATCATACTAATATACTGATTTGCTGCTTAAGAAACATTTCAGGTTATAACTGTTGAAAACAGCTTTTTTGTGGACATTGTGATGCGTTTTCTCATAAATCTTTGAAAAATCTTACATATCATATTGTTATTTATATAATTTTGAGGAAGGGATGTGCTGTATACATGCGATGTGCCTGATTCAGTGTTTTGTTGGGTATTTACTCCGAAGCAGAGTTTAAGCCTGACTACTCTATATGAGCGAACACACACACACATACATGCTAGAGTGGGCTAATCCAGATAAGACCCCTGCATCTCTCCTAGTTTTCCAGGCCATCTGTTGGAAATGCCTGGATTTGAGAGTGTATGTGGGTCAGAGTGTGTGGGATCAGCCTGTATAGAAGTGTGTACATATCTGTGTGTGTGTGTGCTCATGGTATTAAAAGCACTTCTGACGGTTAGGAAAGACTGTTTTGTATCTATCTATCTATCATTTTATCTATCGTTCTATCTATCGTTCTCTCTATCTTTCTCTCTGTCTATCTATCTATCTATCTATCTATCTGTCTATCTATCGTTCTCTCTATCTGTCTCTCTATCTAACATTCTCTCTATCTGTCTCTCTATCTGTCTATCGTTCTCTCTATCTGTCTATCTATCTGTCTATCTATCTGTCTATCTAACATTCTCTCTATCTGTCTAACGTTCTCTCTATCTGTCTATCTATCTGTCTATCTATCGTTCTCTCTATCTGTCTCTCTATCTAACATTCTCTCTATCTGTCTATCGTTCTCTCTATCTGTCTATCTATCTGTCTATCTATCATTCTCTCTATCTGTCTCTATCTAACATTCTCTCTATCTGTCTCTCTATCTGTCTATCTAACGTTCTCTCTATCTGTCTCTCTATCTGTCTATCGTTCCCTCTATCTGTCTCTCTATCTGTCTATCTAACGTTCTCTCTATCTGTCTATCTATCGTTCCCTCTATCTGTCTCTCTATCTGTCTATCTATCATTCTCTCTATCTGTCTCTCTATCTGTCTATCTAACGTTCTCTCTATCTGTCTCTCTATCTGTCTATCTATCGTTCCCTCTATCTGTCTCTCTATCTGTCTATCTATCATTCTCTCTATCTGTCTCTCTATCTGTCTATCTAACGTTCTCTCTATCTGTCTCTCTATCTGTCTATCTATCGTTCCCTCTATCTGTCTATCTATCTATCGTTCTCTCTATCTGTCTAACGTTCTCTGTATCTCTCTATCTGTCTATCTATCTATCGTTCTCTCTATCTGTCTAACGTTCTCTGTATCTCTCTATCGTTCTCTCTCTATCGTTCTCTCTATCTGTCTATCTAACGTTCTCTCTATCTATCTATCTATCGTTCTCTCTCTCTATCGTTCTCTCTATCTGTCTATCTAACGTTCTCTCTATCTATCTATCTATCGTTCTCTCTCTCTATCGTTCTCTCTATCTGTCTATCTATCTGTCTATCTATCGTTCTCTCTATCTGTCTATCTATCGTTCTCTCTATCTGTCTATCTATCGTTCCCTCTATCTGTCTAACGTTCTCTCTATCTGTCTCTCTATTTGTCTTTCTATCGTTCTCTCAATCTGTCTCTCTATCTCTATCTGTCTATCTATCATTCTCTCTATCTGTCTCTCTGTCTATCTAACGTTCTCTCTATCTGTCTATCTATCTGTCTATCTATCGTTCCCTCTATCTGTCTATCTATCTATCGTTCTCTCTCTCTATCGTTCTCTCTATCTGTCTATCTATCGTTCCCTCTATCTGTCTATCTATCTATCGTTCTCTCTATCTGTCTAACGTTCTCTGTATCTCTCTATCTGTCTATCTATCTATCGTTCTCTCTCTCTATCGTTCTCTCTGTCTGTCTATCTAACGTTCTCTCTATCTGTCTATCTGTCGTTCTCTATCTGTCTCTCTATCGTTCTCTCTATCTGTCTATCTATCGTTCTCTCTATCTGTCTCTCTATCGTTCTCTATCTGTCTATCTAACG
>JAUMHE010000043.1:19473505-19491799 GCA_032359235.1 Enteromius mattozi | reverse complement strand
AGTATCAAAGGTCTACATTTCATTCATTGTTGAATATGTTAATAAGTTGAATTAATTCTAATAGAGGATAAATATTTAAAAAATACTAATTTTAATATATGTGTGTGTGTGTGTGTGGGTTTGTTTTATGCACATTTAAACAATGCATTAAGAATTCATAGTTTAAAGAAATAAAATATTAATACATATTTTCTTTATGGCCAACAACTACAACCATTTTGTCTAATTGTCTCAAACTATATATTTACTGAAAAACTTCTTAATGAATAAATATTTGTAATTAATATATTTCTGATAATAATGTAAAAGATTTTCAAAAACCTTTACTAAAATTACTATGTAATGTGCTAAATTGTTAATTTTCATATTTCAGAAGTCATTTGTAGCCCGTTTTACTTTTGTTATGTGACATGTTTCTGAGTAAAATAGATGTTCAGTAAGGTAAAAAATTATAGTTTAGGCCCTTATCCATGAGAAATTAATTTTTAATTATTAAAATAATATTTAATTATCATTAGCTACTATGAAACATTAGATACTTTTAATGCCAAAGTCATCACTTCATGAAAATTCCTGTTAAAAAATATATAGTTTATTTGAAGATGATGTAACATCCTAATGTCATGATTTTTATTTTTGTGGGCTGTTTATGTAGCTGTTTCCTTAAAGCGTGGTAGCTAAAACTGAAATCAGAACATAAGCTGGTATGTGTTTAGTTGTGTCCTCAGCGGTGTTAATGTGTCCAGTAACTGTTGTGTAATCCTGTGTGCTTTGTTGTCTTTCAGTGTGACAGGCAAATGGAGGCAAGATACGGGCTTCTCCGTATCATCTCCCACACAGAAATGGACTGAGATGCTTTTACTGCCAATTTTATGTCGAAGCGAGTTCAAAACTAAGACATGGAAACTTCTAAACAAATGGACATGGAGGTGTTCCTGTTCTAGCGCCATTTGACTTTCTCCCCCAGAGCTTTGTGTCAGTGAAGAGCTAAATCACCCTGAAGTCATCGCACCGTATCCCCTCACTGAAGCAGACTTTAATAAAACTGTCATTTTGAGTGCATAGCATTAGTTTCACACAGTATTCGAAGAGAAATGATGCCGTTTTTGCTTGTGATGAACAGGCATCTGTCGTTCATATGATTACTCACTTTATGATGCTAAATGAAGCAATAAAGCATGAGAATCTGTGCTGTGTTGTGAATTAAATCAAAGGATGACCTAATGTGTTTTTATTCACAATACAACACAATCTTGAGTGCTTTATTGCATTTTAAAATGGTTAATGCATAATATTAAGTATACAAAGTTTGATTAAAATATCATTTTATTAAACAAATTCATGTGTCAGTTTCTCTCCTGTGGATAATTAATTTTGTACACCTCTTTTTAAACCTCTTGATTTCAAAGCAGGACAGTTTAGGCTTTGCACAAACTCAGACTGAGATCTGTTGTTGTGTTGCTTGATTTCAACACTAGGCTGCGCTATAATCAAACATATCAATCTGATGGAGTTTTTGTTTGCTTTGCTCCATGTGGAACTTATGAGGTGTTCACTCCCAATCTAATGCAAATGTAATGGCTTGACTGTTTGTTTCCAAACTTTTAAAAAATGACTTGAAACGTGTTGAAAACCGCTCAGCTGATGCAAAACACTGATCTTTTAGTGCACCTAAAATCGTTTAACAGATGAATGTATTGGCTGAGGTGGCTGAACAGCTCTATCTGACTGATGTAAGACAGCATCGTGAAATATCACCGGTCAAACGCAGGTCATACATCCCAGAATGCTTCGAATATGAAGCACTGGAAACGTTTTTGCGTCATGTTTTCATACTGACACTGGTTTTTCAATACAGTAAAATGTTCAGAGGATTTCATCTGGCTTGCTTCAATTGTCTATCAGAATGTTGTTTTTTTTCTTGTCAATCCCTCAATATGTTTACATCCATCAAGATTCAAATGCTGGTTGGTAAATATAGCATTGTAATCGCTATATTTATTATAATGTTTATCTAAATTAATTTTGGGAGAAGCACGCACGACACGATAACTAGCTGCCGTCAATCTCCCTATTAATTACCCTATCAGATTCCGATCCAGCCCTTTATATACCGCTAACTTCCTCTTCCCAGTATCTTCGTCCTTTGCATACCTCCGCCTCCCCTTGCCCCGCCTAATAGAAGCCGGGTGGCGGGCCCCGGCCAGAGGAGAACTGGCCCCCACTAAGCCTGGTTTTCTCCCAAGTTTTTTCCTTGCCACCGTCGCGCTTAGCTTGCTTAATCAGGGACACCCGGTTTCTAGCTCTTCTGCTTTCGCTTCCATACAATCGACCGCTCCACTCTCCTCCCGGGGGGCATGCTGAGCTCTTCTCAGCTCTCGCTGCCTAGGGGTCATTCCCCTAGGGCTCGGAGCACGCCAGGCTCTCGGACTGCGCCCCGGACAGTCCACCAATCATGCCCTATTTTGGTTATTACTAAGTTATTATTATGGTTATTATTAAGTGGGAAGTCGTGAATTATCATTTCTGGAATTATCACCATAAAAAATCTTTACTGTTCACAAACACATATTTTGTACATGCTCTTATGGTGTTGTAAGGGTTGTTTAAAAAATCTGTCTTGAAATAGAAATAAAATAAAATGGAATCATGGATAAAATGGAGTCCGGCTCGAACTCCGCTTGCCCCCCCCATAGGAAGGCGTGAAACGAGGCGGAGGAGGGGTGGAGGAGGGATGCGTAATGAGATAAGGAAGGAATGGAGCGAGCTATATTTAAGGGGAAGGCTTATGATTTTGATTGGACAAGACGGGATTGGATTGATTAGGAAAAGCGATTCCAGCTGTAGCTAATCATGCGTGCGCGCTCCTCCCGAAATTTGTTTATCAACAGCACTTGAAAATGGAAAATATAAAATGAACAAACTCTACATTTAAATACAAAAAAACCTGACAAGAAATGACAAAAAAATACTAAAATCATCAAATTACAACGAAAAATATAAAAAGTAAAAAAAAATATATAAATAAAAAAAAAAAAGTTTTTTTAAAGATACATTTTTTTCTTCTTAGGCTAAAATATATTTGAGGTGTATTATTGAGTTTTTGTACATATATAGAAGTATTAAACTGATTTTCGGAATAAGTGATTGTTAATGTTGATAAAATAAGGAGAATTGTATGAAATGTTACTTTAATGGTTAAATGATCATTAATTTCAAAGTGAAAAACTTTGTGTGTTTTGTCCCACATCTGAAGAATCATGCTGAATGGAAAAACTCCCTTTTGTTAGATCACATGGACGCTCTTTGCAGTAGCAGGACGTCACATGTCCAAGACACAATACATGAATGAATACAGCCAAAACAGCTTGAAACCAGTCCCACCTATAGACAACATATAAAAGATTTTTAATATACAATCATTACAACGGACACTGTCCCTTGAGGACATTACATCTGAAGTCAGTGTTTCTCAGACCTGCCTGCAGAGAATCATTTACCCGATTACAATGAAGCTGATAGGAATCAACACTGTTCTGAAGAAAAGAAGCAGGACTTATGCGTGACATTTCTGGCTGCTTCAGTTCCCATGATTCCCTTGTACAATCATCTCTGTGTTAGATAAAGTTTTTGGCTGAATGGCACTGGAATGAATGTCATAAAAGTTCAGCCAATTGAAGACACATGCTGAATATGAAATCATATTTTTAAACGCATGTGAACATGCTATAAATAATTAAGTCTGATTGCTTAGAAAAGTTCAGTCCATGTATGGTTAGTGATTTTAACAAACCTTTCAAAGCATGAGCAAGAATAATAATAATACTTGGCCCGGCAAACATGTAATGGAGATAACAGACATTGAAATATGAAGTGTTAACAACTGATAAGATAAAACTATTACAGACATCTGCAAACTTCCAACAGTTGCAAAACTTTTCATGCATTTCCATTTTGAGTTCATTTACAGCAACGGCAGAAGATGCTGTACAATTTTTTTTTATTATTATTTTAAATGTTAGGTATAAACCAATATAAAACATACCAAGAAAAAAAATTACATACATATGCTGTACACAAAAACTTATAAAGTCACAGATGCCAATCATTACAAAATAATTGGACTAAATAATAATCGGTTCATACATAATGTCTGGAGCTCTAAGCATAAGTGGTTTAGGATAATTCATTTTTAGGGGAAAATAAAAAGTTCAGTAGCTTCAATTTAATCAGATAATATTTTTTCTTTTGGTTTTGACACATTGTAATGATTCTTTATGCAACTTAATGCACATTTTGTATATCTCACAACCAAATTTTTTTTGAAAATGATGTATAATCCTCAAAGTTGTGTACACACACACACACACACACACACACACACAGAGTAATCAACATTTGAAAAGGATCAAAACCGTTCATCAAAGTTGTCCTAAAACATGAAACCAAAATGTGTTCAAAATGTTGACTACTATATGTGTGTGTGTGTGTATATATATATATATATATATATGTATATGCACAACAATCCTGCAAAAGTACTCATCTTTGCTCTGGAGCATTCAACTAAACAATACTTGCATTTTACACATAATGGTAAAAGTGTAAACATGAGCCAATCTTCTGCACATTCAGTGTCACTCTGTGAGCTCAGTCCTCATTTTATTTTTCTGTGACTACGTCAGAGTCACAAGAGAGTCTCTGTTCCACATAGAAGCAAAAAAAGAGGGAGACATCATTCATATTCACTAAATATAGTGTCCATAAAAAATTGCAGCATTAGCAACTCACAGTAGACAGCAGGTTCTGTTGTGCAGGGTTTACGTGAGCGATTGTCAACAACCTCAAACTCACAAAGGAATGTATTTTTTCCATAAACAACATAATAGGTAAGCAGGGAACAGAAAAAAACTAAATAAAAATATGTTTTTCTTCCATAAATAACATGAGGGAAAGTTTTTATTTTTATAATGGTTTCCCCACACTTATAACAGCTGAGAGGGGAAGTTTAATGCATTTATTTTAGAAGAGGAGAATTTTTCTTGTAGAATTGCATTAGGTGTCTAAACCTAAAGAAATCGTTTTAAAGGAATCAGTTCAGATAATTCAAAGCACAGATTGTAAGACAAAAGTGGTTGGGGGAGACAAGATAGCATGCCTGAATACTTTTTCCACTGGCAAAGTACAGATTTGCAGTGCTAGTATCCCAATTTATTACTATTATTATAATTATTACTACTTTAATGTGAGCCGCCCACCCAGACTCTTCGCCCCATGTTTGATTGGCAGGTGATCTGACCAATAATAATGCAGAATATGCAATTTTGTCCAAATAACACATTTGCTTTTGCTGGATTTTCCTTGATCCCGAGATTCGGTTCAAGCTCCAAACGAACATAAATTAGAACTAAATAAAACAAGGTAAATTAGAGTAAAGGATAAATGTGAATGGAGACAAAATCCGTACAGGATAGAGGCGAGCGATCGAAAGCTAATCGTTAAAATGCACCTTATGTTTAAAAGGACATTTTATCATAGGCACATAGG
Organism: Enteromius mattozi; assembly: GCA_032359235.1. Taxonomy (NCBI): domain Eukaryota; kingdom Metazoa; phylum Chordata; class Actinopteri; order Cypriniformes; family Cyprinidae; genus Enteromius; species Enteromius mattozi. The sequence goes on along the minus strand of JAUMHE010000043.1, from coordinate 19,486,252 downwards.
CATGTGAAGCAACGTGAAGAAAATAAATCTAATCTGATCCTTGAATTGGCTGGTGATTTTGACAGCTGTTTTTCACTGGAAATACATAAAATTAAACAATCGTGATGCTGTGGAAACATTCATTCAGCAAACCTACAAGCATCAGTTCTTCCATCATGTTGGGTAGTCCCCCCTTAGAGAACATCATTGGTTCAGAATCAGCATACAGCTTTGTGATTGGCTGTGATTTTAACATTACAAGCAGCATTTGTTCACTCGGTTTGGACGCAGTGATAATATTCAGAGATAAACAACTGTTTAATGTGTTACATCTGATACTTAATATTTCCTAACCCTCATTTTGGATAGGATGATTAGTAAGACTCTTTTCTATAAAATACACTGATATATCTATATGTGCCTCAGTTAGCTAGTGGTTATGTGAGCGAGCGACGCAACAAAACTAGATTGTAGTCACGAGCAGTCATGGTAGTCTTTAGCAAATGAAACATAAAAAGTATTATTTTATAAAAAATTATTAATATTATGCAGAATTACTTCTAGATATGTGCAGATATAATAACTAGTTCATCAAAATGGTAAGTGTAGAAAAATTCCCTAATCCTAAATTCCTTATAAATTAAGGAATTATATATTAGTGCTGTCAAACAATGAATTGCATCAAGATAAAAGTCTTTGTTTACATAATAAACAGTGTGTACTGTGTACTATATTTATTATGTTTAAATAAATATATAAACATGCATGCATATATTTAAGACAAATATGTTGCATTTATATATTAAATATATTTATATATGAATATAAATATATACATGTAAATAGATGTGAATATTTTCTAAATATATGCAGTATGTGTGTGTGTTTATATATACATAACAAATATACTGAGTACACTCACATATATTATGTAAACAAAAACTATTTGAATGCGATTAATCACAATTATTCGTTTGACAGCACTAATATATATATAGTATAAAACCATACAAAATGTCTGACAATGTGAGAAAGACCTTTTTTGGCATCTGTCCCATGTTCACTGTTCTCTTCCCGGATTTGTTACTTAGGGAAACATAAATTCTTGTCTTCTGATGGCCTAGAATAGTTGACTTTCTGTCCCATGCCCAAAGAATCGCTTCCAACAGCAGAAGTACGGCTAATCAGTAAATGTCACCCGGTGGTTTTGAGGTTGTCATGGAAACGACCAGTTCCCCTTGGAGAAGTTCGTCTTTGTGCTCTGATACAATAAAGTCCCTCACGGTTCATTAGATGTCAGGTGATCTGTGCACTTGGCGTATATGAGCGTGCACAGGACACAACTGGATATAAACACGGTCTGTAGAGAAGAATAAAATCTAATATTCAGTGTTAGTTCATGCATTCACTCGCTATCTCTCTCTGTGTGAAATGGGAGTGTTGTCCTGTGGAAGAGAGCGCGTTCAGTGCCAGTATACAGTTTGTGTCTGTCTGTAAGAGACGTGCTGCACCATCCAGTGCTCATGCAGGCCTGCTCTAGGAGTAATGGTTTCTGTCCGTGTCTGCGATCTGAAGGCTGGGCTTGCGTTCGCTGTCTTCATTTTCAGCATTTTCAACATCCGCGCAGCGAGGGGGGCGCTCTTTGAAGAAGTCAGAGATGTATCTCACCTGTGACAGAAAAGAGAATGTCTTAATACAACTTGAATATTGGTAGAAGGCAAAAAAACAAAAATAAAAAAATAAATAATAATAATAATAATAATAATAATAATTATAGTAATACATTTTTTAAAATATAATATTTTTATTATATATTAACATTTAATAAACATTAAATATTATTATTTATTTAACTTTTAACCAGGAAAACGTAAATAGCCATATATATAAAAATACAATTATTTTTTAGTATTTATTTTATTATTATTTTGAATTAAATTAAATTAAAAATTAAATATATTTGTAATATATTTTTAAATATAATAATATGTCTGTAAATATTATTTTATTTTTCATGATGAAAGGTTAAATAAATATAATATTATTATTAACTAAATTTATAAATAATATTATATATACACACACTAACTTTATTACATTATATTATATTTATTATAATATATTTCCTATTTTCTATTTGTAGTTTCCAAGGTGGCAGCATAAGTTTCCTGCAAAATAAAACTTAAAAATTTAAAAATGTAAAATTCTATTAAATTGAACATAAAATGATTAATATGAATTTTATTTATATAAAGAGCATGTTTCCAATGTATTTAGGATCATTATGATATTTATATTTTAACTGCATATTTTAAAAAAATGTAAAAAAAAAATTTTTTTTTAAAAACTCATTTTGATAAACTTTGAACATTCGACAAATTATATTTTTCAATTTCTGGCGAAGAACATCTAAATAAATTGTACATAAATAATACAAAATATAGAAATTGTCATCACTATGACTACCAAAAAATTATATTAAAATATTTTAACATTTAAAAAAAATATTTTATAACGTCTATAAAATGCTGATGTAAAAAATAATAATAATTCTAATCTTTCTCGTTCTTTAGTGCACAATCTATTTTTTTAAGCTTAGTTTGGGCTTAATTATGGACATATTTCACAAATATGTGTTAACCAACAGTGTTCCTAAAACAGGATTTATTTTCTTTATGTGCAAATAATAATCAATCATTTTATAATTTGCTCTTTTGGTTTTGTGATGAATGTGAGCCAAACATGAGACTTTGTGAGATGTACCCTCTCACCGTGAGGACTGCGACCAGCGCTCCTTGCAGGAGACCCACGACCACATCGCTCCAGTGGTGCTTGTAGTCAGACACACGCGTGTATCCCACATAAATGGCGAAGGCCAGCAGGAAGAACTGAATTGTGGGCCGGAGGAGGCGGGCCCATTTGGATGCCATTCGTGCCTGGACATAGAGCTACAGAGGAAAAACAATGACAGATTACACAGTACTTGAAGTGAATATGGGAAATAAAATCTTAAGGGTTCAGTAGAGGGAAAATCAATACAAGCCACTGCAAAAAATACAGGGCATTGTGTTACAAATACAGACACGTCTGAACATGAGTGAAGCAGCCAGAAAACTATTAATTCACCCTCATGTCGCGCCAAATCTGACTTTTTCTAATGAGAGATTTCAGGAAAAAAAGGTTTGTAGGATGAGTAAACGATAAGAGAGCTATAATGATTGGGTGTACCGTTCCTTTAAGCACCGCATACTGTCGTGATTTACAGCTGGAGACACTGAGAATGTTTGCGGTCGTATTTTATTGTCTCCGCAATGTTTCCTGTTGCTCTGAGAGTTCTCCTTTATCTTTCTACACAAGTCTTCTGTGTCAGCATAATTGCAGGAGAGGAAGACAACTGTGACAACTCACCGCCAGAAACAACATGCAGTACATCCCGAAGGAGGAGTGACCGGAGTAGAACGACAGCCTGGCACAACACAATCCACCGAGGACAGATACAAGACAACCACACAAGGAGAAAGGAAAAAGAATCATTTTCACAATCCATGAATCATTCACAGTGACACATTTATAGGCCGTTCTTCACTTTTACATCACGTTTCAAGATTTCATCTGTGTTAAAACATTTATCACATGTTCATAATAGCCTTGACCTTCCTTGTTTCCTTTTGGTATGATGTGTGATGATTACTGATCAGTTTGGTAATAATCCTAATAATAAATACATATATAAAGTAATAATAAAACCTGAACCTACTAAACTCCGACTCCGAGATAATCAGTTTAGCGATACGTATTATTATTTCATTATTATATTTATTATTATATTAATATTATATTTTAATTATAGAATTTCTAATTATTTTTAATTAGCTTTTTTATGTTTTCAATTTTTCTTTGTATTTTATGTTGGGTTTTTTTCAATTTATGTAATAATTTTTTTTCAATAATTTTGGTTCTTCGGTTTTACTCAAGTTCTTTATATTTTATTTTATTTCAGCTTTTATTCCAAATACATAAAACATGTTATTAATAGATTTATTTAACAATAACAACACTGTATGGGATTAAGGAATTCCGAAAATGTTTTACTAATGTTAATTTAAGTCAATGTAAGTAAACAGACGCAAACAGAAATACCAAAAATTTAAATCAATTTTAATCTAGAATTTTAAATGAGAAGGATTACTAATAATAAAACATTTTAAATCAGAATTTAAAAAAAAGTCCAATTAACTGATAAATTGAATTAATAAATAAATTAATAAATTTCCTTAGAGAAAAAGATATGAGCCTGACCACACCACCCTTTCTAGTGCTTGTATAATCAAATCTATTATTATTTCAGTTCTCTTGAGGGCGTGTGACATTTGAGAACATGAGTGAGACCTTTGCACTGCAAAGTTCAAAACCTAAGAAAGCACCGATATACTGGAAAAACAGGAAGTGAAACAACAGGTGACAAATATAAACAAATACAGGAAGTGAGGTTAGCAGTTTAAGACCTCTGACACCGGCCTTTCCCGTCCCCTGCTCCTGTACCTGGATTCGGTCACGTTGCGAGGGTTTCCTGTGCAGTTTATTTCCAGCATGTAGCCGTTACACACTTCTGGAGCACACACCGCGATGAAGTTGGGCCGCAAGCGTCCGATGGTGTACTTGGCCATATCGGTCAGAGACTGGCTCACACACGCACCGAACAGAAACGTCCCCACCACTTTATAAAGCGTCGCAGCGTACTGGTTAAAGTCTGTATTAGAGTACAGACGTTTGGTGTAGACCAGGTAGGCCTCTCCGGAAGTGATCTGCAAGAGAGAAAACAAGTTTTTTGGCTTTAACATTTCTTAAAGCTATAATTTAAATCTTTATCCCTAAGTATGAGTAATACAATCTTAACTGTCAAATGAAAAGTTTTTTGGTAAACCAAAATTGGTCAATGTCAAAAACCCTATTTTTTGGGGTAGTAACACTAATGCAGCATGACTAAATATTGGCACATTGCAATAGTTCAGATATTTCAATTAAATTAATTTTGTATCTACCTTTGTGTTATGCAACACTTATGAATTACTATTGTGTATCAAACGTATTACATAAGCTTGCCTTAAGACTCACTGTTAGTAATGAGAGTAAATGAAAGTCAGAGTCTGAGTCTGTCTGATGTAGATGACTCATGTTTAAATAGTACTCTTGCTGATGAATCATGTTGAACTAATCACAATGTTCTCTCAGAAAATGTGGACATGATACCAAACCAACCTGCATAATTTCGCAACCAATTTACACCACATAAAATAATTACCACGAGTAATTCAACATCAAATTCTTTCACATATTTAGGATGCTTCTTAAATGTACAGTTCACACACAAATGTTAATTATGTGGTTATTCTTCATGTTGTTTCAAACTTGTATGACTTACTTTCTTTCATCTTTGGTACATAAATGTGAAAATGTGGCCACTATTAATTAAGGTTAATTCTGTCACACCCGATAAAAGTAGTTTGTATTAAATTATTATGCCCTATATTCTCCATTCTGTTCCAGATGGAGTTTTGGTTTCTTATTGCTGTCGCTTATGGCTTGCTTAGTTGGAGACACTTAATTTCCAGTGATTACAGCCGATTTGATTGCACAGATACTACTTCAACTGAACTGAGCTGGACAATGATGTCTCTGAATTCAATACCGAAAGTAAAGTAAATGAGTGTTTAATCTTGTCATTTTACATTACTGACACTCTGTTCTCCTGTTTGATACCGTTAAGTGCTTTGACACAATCTGTATTGTTAAAAGTGCTTTTTGTCCTTTTTGAAGCTTGACAGACACAGTTTTTCCAACATATAGTAGGAACATTGGAAAAACATTACATAAAAACATCTACCTATTTGTTGCAAAACACCACAAACATGCCTATACATACAATTAACTCCAGTTTCCAGCTGAATAATCACTAGTGGCAGTAAAACACCAACAATCTGTATTCATCTTCAAACTAATTATGATCAAGGGGCAGAATATTGGCAAAATAAAGACTTGTTTATGTTATGACCTCAAAACACTTTTACCATAGTGTAAACTTGTATATCTTGGCATGTGCATCACTTCATCAGCCTTAAAGCTGACATAGTAAGCTTGCTTGGTAGCTCACCCGGTACAGCACTATACAGTTTTGAAGTCATTTAATAAAACAGCTCAAAGTCTAGCAGAAACAGGTTTATCTCATATTTTCTTGTTACCACTGTTGATTAGGTTTAGTGTTGGTGCTACATTTTCTTCAAATACAATAGAACAATGTGTCCAATAGAGCCAATGTCTTAGTTAGAACCAGCTACAACACATTTGCCCAGAGGATTCTAGTGAGTCTGAAAACCTTGATTTGCTGGTTCATGTGTGTTTGATAAGGGATGGAGCTAAACTTTACAGGATAATGGCCCTCCAGGAATATGTTTGGACACCCCTTCAAAAGAGTATTAACATTTTTGCATCACTCACAGACATTTAATGCATTCGTTCTCAGGACATCCAAGATGTAGATGAAAATTCTGTTTATTCAGAGAAACCGTTTTGGCCGTTTTGGAGAAATGTAGCATTACATCACTTGCTCACTAATCAATCCTCTACAGTAAGTGTGTGCCGTCAAAATGAGAGTCCAAACAGTTTGTTTTCGCTTCACAAGACGTTATTTAATAAAGTTGTGTAGACTACTGTGATGTTTTTTTCTGATGTTTGGACTCTCATTCTGACAGCACCCATTCACTCCAGAGGATCCATTGCTGAGACACTGATGCAATGCTAAACTTCTCCAAATCTGATGAAGAACCAAACTCATCTACATCTTGGATGGCTGTAGGGTTAGTACATTTTCAGCAGATTTTTATTTTTGGGTGAACTACTCCTCTAAGGGTTCGCTCAGCAGACTGACTGATGTAGACTCACGATAATGATGGAGCAGGAAATGGTAACGGCGGCCATCATTTTGTGAGAGATGGTGTCTGGTCTGTAGGGGTAACGGATGGTCTCGTCATTGCAGTAAACACCACGCTGGTATGGCTGGTACATGATGGTCATTATGATGAATGGCATCGCCACTGAAACACAAACAACAGCGTTATTATTGGCCCCAGATTGCTGGCTTGGAAACACACATCAAAACAAATCATCTAGTGCATGTCTTTTGTTGAATTTTCCATGGGAACAAAAAGAAAAATGCTTTCATAATTGGAAACAGACAAAGTGTGCGTTCATCAGTACTTCTGCGATACACAGAGTTATGAATATGAATATCGAGCTAGTGTACAACACATCAGAAGGGTTTCCACATCAAGAGACACTGACTAATCATAAAATGTCAAACACATGTTCTGGATTCAGTGATGCTGGATAATATCCGCTTGCCGTCCGGATACAGGAAGTCGATTGGAATTATCAGCAGGGTCACGGCTCCAGATGTCATTTCAGCGGATACCCACAACAGTATCTAGTAACCAGGAAAACACTGATTTATGTCTCAAACATGTGCAACTCCACTATGTTTTCTATCTGAAGCCATGAGAACCAGGAGAGGGAATATTTATAAACCCTAGCTGTATTTCTCAAGGCCTGAATATTCTGCACAGCCCTTTTTCCCTTCGGACAGCACAGATGCCAATCAGATTTATCACAGACTGCAGAGGGGAAATAATCTCGGAATATTAAGGCAGAGTGAAATATATTTGGTTCATCTCAGAAGTTCATCAACATAGTTTCTATTCCCAAAGCCACGGTAACTTTCCCAGGATCAGGACCCTGGGTTATATTACTTGGATCCAAACACAAGCATAAGAAATGTGTGAATGTTAATGCATTAGATATATCACACCAAATGGCATTTCAGCAAAACATTTAACAAACCAATATTTTTAAGATTATAGTGATAAATATATTTATACAGCACTTTTTCCCCCAAAATCATTTAAAAATATAAAATGAATAATAACATTATATAAAACAAAAATAACAACATTATATAAAACAAATATAAACAATTACAATAAGGCTAAAAAAGTATACACGATTTTGATAAAAATGTTTAATTAAAATTACTTTTAACTCAAGTAAAAAAAATACATATAATTACAAAATATTCTAACATTTGTTGAGTACAAGCTCTAGGCTCATTTGTTTGCAAATGTCACTTGCTCTGATACTTCATTATCTAATGCAATGAAATTCATGTTCGAAAGTACTTTCATGGTGACTAGAGTCTCACTCAAAACTGAAAATTTAATGATTCACTAATTCCTCATGTTGTTTCAAACCGGTATGAATTTCTTCTGTTGAACAGTTGATGGTCCCCATTGACTTCCATAGTCATTATTATTATTATTATTATTATTTTTTTTTTTTACATTTACTTTTCTTTCTTTAGTGAACTATCCCTTCAAGAAGAATTTTAGGGTTAAATAAGCATTGTTAGGTTATCTATTTCCAGCAAGAAAAATCCCCATTTTAATTCCAGCAAGAAATCCCAGGTTGTGTTGAGTAAGCATGCATTGTTTCAGGCACAAAGAATACAAGCTTTTTCTTGCACAAAAGGAAATGTCCATAAACCCGGACAGGGCTGTAAAAAGGAAAAATAAATGGCCTACATTCATAACATTGACACAATGGCACCGGCAACAACACACATTTTCACAGTGACTCTGACTGTAAAGCTGTCTTTTAATGGATGTGAGGAGATGACAATGAGATTTGGGGGTTCATCTGTTGGGAACTCATAAAACTTTAATTAGAACCTTACTGTGTCAATGAAGGCAGAGTCATCAGTTTTCATTAACCTACAGTAGCTGTTTACTGCCTACATAAGCAGCTGCCGTGTGAATTCATTTAAAGTATACATAAAGGTTGTAATATTTAAGATTTGTATATTTTTTGAAGAAGTCTGTTATTCTCATCAAGACTACATTTATTTAATCATAAATACAGTAAAAACAGCAATGTGTGAAACAGATCAAAGCTGAATTTTCAGCATCATCACTTCAGTCTACAGTGTCACATGATACTTCTAATATGCTGACTCACTGCTCAAGAAACATTTCTGATTATTATCAAAGTTGAAAACAGTTGTGCTGCTTCATATGTTTGTGGAAACCATGACACAGTTTTCAACACTGATCATGTGATCCTGAAGACTGGAGTAATGATACTGAAAATGAAGTGTTGCATAACTGGAATAAAACACATTTTAGAAATATTTAAACAGAAAAGAGTTTTGTTAAATTGTAATGTTTTTTCACAATATTAGTGTCCTATATGTTCACTACCTTTTTCATCAAATAAATGCAGCCTTGGTGAGCATAAGAGATTTCTTTCAAAAAAATCTTATTATAAAAGAAACACATGGCGAATTAGGCTTCCAGGCTAGTATTTTACAAAGCAGTACAACCAGACTTTCACTGGGAGCGTTCGTAACATGCTTCTACGTAGTTTACTAGATTTTGGAGCAGAGCCACATTCTGACTCAGACTGATAACATTCAACTGGGTTATGCAAGGGTTGAACCTAGTTTCATTAACACAGCCCTTCATTTAAACATAGTAAGTGTTACTTCACACGAGACTCTCAAATCATGTGTGTGAAGGTAAAACGGTCCTTCAGGAACACGACGGTCCACTATTACAGGATATTCAGAGCCTTAAAGATTCACGCAGGCTGGTAAACAGTCTTTATCAGATCTCTATCTGAAAGTCAAGACTGTAAAAACACACAAAAACAACCTTTAACCTCCTTCTATTTAAAGTTTTTTTTCTCTCCCTTCCGTCTTTTCATTATCTGCTTTATACACATCTCCCTCTTCCTTCTTGTTTAAAGAGACCATACCATTATTTATCAGTTTTTCTTAGTTTAAAAACATTTACGTCACCTGCCTGATATAACAAGTTAACAAAAACTAAAATGAAGCTGAGGAAATCTGTTTGAAAACAATCATTATTCTGCAGTTTCTTTTATTGATGCTATAGAGACTAAAATTACACACATCACCTTTAACAATCGGTTTAGGTCGTGAAAAGATTTTTTTATTGTAGATAACAGCCTTAAATTGTACATTTTTTAAATTTATCTGGAAAGACTATGTGTACATTAGGCCAGCAGTCAAAGCGAAATAAACTGTATATCAAGTCTTAACTGCTTGATCGTTAATATCATTGGATAATATAAACTACTGTTATTGCCCAGCTCTAATCTGCTAAATGTAACTTTAAGACATGAACATATTAAGATAAAGCTGCTTTGAAACATTGTGCTAAGAGAGCACTGCGATAGTCCAGCCTGGACAGAAAAAGAGCTTGAACAAGGAGTTGAACAAGCCTGATCTTCTTGATGTTGAATAAAGCTAATCTGCAGGACTGGACAGTTTTAGGAATGTGGTCCGAGAAAGTCAGCAAATTAACAGTCATAACTCCAAGCTTTTTTTGAAGGAGTTATGATTAATGAGTCTAACCGGAAGGTGAAACTGTGATGAATTGATAGGTTTGATGGAACCACAAACAGTTCTGTCTTGGATAGGTTGAGTTAAAGCTCAGATGCGAGCAGCTATCATTGGATCATTAGGATGAAATGAGAGTTAGTTGAGTGTCATCGGCATAGCAGTGATATGAAAAGCCATGTTTCTGAATGACAAGACCTAGTGATGCCATGTAGACAGAAGAGAAGTGGTCCAAGAACTGAGCCCTGAGGCACCCCAGTAGTTAGATTTGAGACTTGGACACCTAACCTCTCCAAGATACCTTGAAAAACCTATCTGAGAGGTAGAGACTCAAACAATTGGAGTGCGGTTCTTGAGATGCCCTTTGCCAATAGGTTTGACAGGAGGATCTGGTGGTTAACCATGTCAAAAGCAGCAGACAGATCCAGCAAGATAAGTACAGAAGATTTGGAATCCACTCTTGGTCTTAGGGTTTTAACCATTGAGAGCAAGGCAGTCTTGGTCGAATATTCACTTCTGAAACAAGATTGGTTGCTGTTGAGGAGGTTGTTCTATGTGAGAAAGGCAGAGATTTGGTTGAACACACCTCGGTCAAGTGTTTTTGCAATGAAAGGAAGAAGGGAAACCGGTCTGTAGTTTTCTATAAGAGATGGGTTAAGGGTGGATTTCTTATGTAGTGGGGTTATACAAGCCTTTCTAAATGCCGAGGGAAAAACACCAGTGTGAATGTTCATGAGTAAATGATGTGAGAGAATGCCGTTACAACTGTAGGAGAAATGGCTTGAAGGAGATGAGATGGAACAAGTAGTAGGATGATTAGAAAGTATGAGATAGAGGAGTCTTTTGCTTCGGAGTGTGAAGAGAAGGATGCGAATGAGTGTATGTTTGCTGGTGTGAAATGCTTGACAGATTTTAATATGGAAATTTGTGCACTGATGGTTTTAATTTTAAGTTGTCAGCTCAGTTGTTATTTTTGATGAAGGAGGAGGAGGAGGACAAAGAAGGGAGGAACATTTTTAAAAGGCATTCAAGAGTAAGACAAATTGTTAATTTTGTTATGATAGTATGTCCTTTTAGCAATGGAGACATTAGCAGTAGGAAGAGAGGAGTGACAGTAGGATTTTTTGATTTGCACCATAGCCTTTCACAGAGAACATCAAACAGCCAAGGGGCAGAAGGGCTGTTATGGGCCTGGAAGACTAGTGGCGAGTGTCTAAACAAGATGTAAGAGTGGAACAGAAACTCTGCTCAGTACCACTGTTATTTATTATTCATTATCTGAACATAAATTCACATTACATACAGTTCAGTAATATATATATCTGAGATAACAAACACAACTAAATGTCAGCACGGGAAAGAAAAGGTTGTTCAAGCAGGGTCAGTTCTCCCTTTTGCAGCCTGATGGTTATTGTGATATGAATGAGCTGTCTTAGATTGGCACGTTCACTCCTACTGCTTGTGCCGAATGCTGGTTTAACCTAAGGGATGTGAAACTCTCAGAGAAGATCACTGAAGTAGTTTAGAGAACTGAGATAGGAGCAGCTGAAGATCTCAAACTGAGCACTTTAGAAAATAAGGCTGGGATTCGTTGGAGAATTGCAGTCAGATGGCAGAGTTCAAGAGTTTGGCTTTTAATAAGAGTGAATGTGCGGGAAATTTCCACTGGCAGAGGTGCTGCCAACTCAGAGGAGGTGGATCGCAGCATGCTCACAACAACAGAGTTCAGACTTAAAACTACTCGTCACTTCAAGTAGTTCAACTGCAGGCAAACTACCCTTAATAAGGCAGTTAAAGCAGTTTAAAGTCGTTATCTATATTGAAGTGATTTAAAAGAGCAATAACATTTTAGATTGCAGGATTTATGTAAATAACAGTCTGTATTTAAATGTTCTAAAAACAATGAGGATCTCAATTAGAGTTAAAGCATTAAATGTGAACAAATTCACACTAAATACGGTCAAGTATTTTATTTAAGTCACATACAAAGTGTGTTAAAAAAAAAAAAACTAACCACTTCTGGAAATGCTGCTCACTGATGACTCAAATATTATTATTTATATTTTACATCCTATTTTTTTGGGATCAGTTTACTGAAAATGAAGCAGTCAAACAAACTGCTTAAATAATTGAACTTGTATACGGCCGTGCTCAAAATACAGTTTTAAATAAATTAATAATAATCACTGTGGTAAATAAAATGAAATATTATTAGTTTTATAGGCATAAATTCTACATTAAAAAAAAATTACAAAAATAAAAGCTAATTCAAAATAACAATAAAATACTATGAAACTATA
>JAUMHE010000043.1:19450192-19463222 GCA_032359235.1 Enteromius mattozi | reverse complement strand
CTAGTCAAACGAACCGCGCTTTGGTGGTCAAACGCACTCGGGCACGGTTCAAACTGCCTAGTGTGAGTACACCCTAATTCCCCCGTTCAGCCCCATCGGCCGGTCCGGATAACCAGACACATGCACAAATATTTGCCTTCGTCTGGACAGACACATAAATGGGGATGATTTGAGAGCAGTCCCTCTCCGTTGTAGACAGCAACCTGAGACTTTGCTGAAGCTGAACTTGCACCGACCTGATTCTACAGCAAGCCTTGACACGCAGTGTCGCACATTCACAGATGCAAACAGCACAGCGAGAACACAGACAAACATGAGTACGGGATTCACTACATAGCCCACATTGTTTGAGTTTGTCATTCCTGTCAGTGCACACTAACGGCTTCCTGCTGAAAGGCACAGGTGGGCATTACCTGTAGACCACACCCACACTGACAAAGGTCATTCACACAGTCAATCTCTGCCCTCTCTATAGATATTTCTCTAGTTTACAGTTGCTTTAACATAAAATACTTGAAATCTAAAAAGTGCACCGTGTATAAATGTATTGTCAAAAGAAACACTTGACTCTGAATCATTAAAACGAGTTGTTTTTTAAAACGAATCCCAATGCCGTCTCATGTCGACATCAACATGAAACATTAGCATATTAAAATAGCGGTTTCCCTGGTAACGCTGTACACAAATCAGGACAAACGCTGATTTATCAGGCAATAATATGAAAGGAAAATAGGACCAATCGGACCAATCACCACAGATTAGGGTCTCGCAAAGGAGGAGTCTGAAAAATTATACTATACAAAAAAATACTAACTAATCAGATTGTCTTGATGAGGGAAATCACACCAAAATAAATCTTTGAAAGTCACAATGTGCTCTTAAAAAATTCTACATATATGAACATTTTTCAACAAACTAAATTGTTTCTATACATGTGAATCCCTTTAAATCAATAGTTTTATGTATTCATTTCAATATGCCATTGCAGTTCTTTCCTTTGTTAAAGCTATAGTCTTGTGCCATTGTGGCCTTCAAGTTTTCTGCTTCATGTCAAAGTCTGTTGTGATTCACCTCGTAGCTGGTTAGTTTGATGCTTATAACTTTTTTTTAGATCCCAGTTTAAAAAGATGGCAAAAATACTTCCAAAACCGAGGTGATTAAAACGTGAACGCCCTTTATATAAAGGCAGTTCATACAAATCAAAGTCTTTTGAATCATTTTGTTTGCTTTGTGTGAGGAACAGACTGAAAATATAACCATCAGCCATAGTTAAACCAATCGTAAGGATTCTTGCACACAAATCACACGGCTAAATATATAGTACTTCTATTGTTCTTTTTGTCACTTTTGGACGCAAATCACAGATGACACAATCACCATCTTCGTGTGAACTATTGCTTTAACTGAAAACAGATCCCAACGCATCAATCCTGGCACTGATATCAAGACTTTGAGACTCATCTGTGAGAGAGTTTGCTGTGTCAGCAGCAGTAACGAACACTTCTCGGATGTAAATCTGACTCATGCTATAAGTGAACCAAGTGAAGCTGATTCACAAATGTCTTTCACTCTCTGCTGAGTCATCTGGACAGACCACACATGAACTGGAGCATATATGAGCTGATGGCATTGTTCTCTTCAGCTATGCATTGATGGAGACACTCCTAAAGGTCGCTATTGTTACTGTGATGATTTATGCTTCAGAGGACACAGCTGAGTGCATCAGATAACGCTAGCATGCTTCATTTCACCAGTTTAATATTACAGGTGTTATTATGTGCTGCCTCGAGTGAGGAAATTTCAAGCAGAATCTTCACAACAAACAGCTTAAACCAAAACAGAGAGCATGAAAAAGTGACAACAGAGTTATGATGATTTCTATATCTGAACTTATGAGTGCCAGTTTTTGTGCAAGACTGGTTCATTCCAAATAAAAGCCACAAGCAGGGCTCTAGAGTGCGACCTAATTTCTCAATAGTGCGACTAAAAGAAATCTGAGGTCGCACAGGTTCGAGCCGTTCGAGGGGGAAAAATTCTCCGTGGCTCTGAAGGTCTCCCTGTGGTTCAACAACAGACACACACGCCGACGTCGCATCCAGTATGGACAGCAGAATAGGTTCTATTGTATTTTGTCGCGTCGCACTGCCTCGCTCACGTCCGGTGTAGAGAGGGGCGAGTAGTCTAGGCCCGTCAGATGAACAGAGTGGATGTAGCCGCGGATGATGAGAGAAGATGAAAAGAACGACTGACAACTTATTCGTTAAGAATGTTAAGATAAGGCCTGATCCGTCCGAGAATCATTTAAGCACCAACACTTTTACCTTTCTTGTAGAACTGTGCTTGAAATAAAGAACTTTATGTTGACCAGACTGTGACACCGTGTCTACATCGGACCAGAACGGTGCGACACGACAAAATACAATAGAACCTATATTCTGCTGTCTACACTGGATGCGGCGCGGCGCATTCCTGTCAGGAAACTAGTGCTGCGTTCCATTTATGACGTATTGACACAAGTTTCAAATGATTTTCAGCGGTCGCTTTGTAGCGTCCAGTGTAGACAGACTTTATCTGCTGCAGCGCGGCGCGACAACTGTCTCTTTCAGTGTAGACACGGTGTTAGTTAACCATTTACATGCCAATATTGTCAATATGAACATTTGGGTGCACCTAACTTTTGTGCTGGTGCACCTAAGAAAAAAAGTTAGGTGCACCAGTGTTAACCACAATTAGTCTAGAGCCCTGACAAGTGTGAACATGCTCTGAACTTACGAAAAGCTCCATGTTGTAATGATTTTATCAGATGCTAAATCTATTGATTGATGAGTCAGTGTAATACAAAGAATCTATAGTTTTGAGGCAAACTGAATGATTTTGCTGTATTTCTAGGTCACTAAATGGTTAAGCGAATAGTGGCATTGATCATGTTATCCACTGAAGCTCAAGATGTTCTTTGGAACATCTCAAATCATGATCATCATAGTATTAACTTGTGCTCTCAGACTTTTGGACACCAATGCTGATGATTATTTTCACATCCCAACACCTAAACCTGAACCTACCACTTAAAGAACACCAATGTTTCCATCGTTACATTTTCAGTTACTTTTTTTTATATATAATTCTTTCCCTCATAGGAAACATTTTAGATGTTAATAATAACTTGTGGGGTAATTGGTCCCCACAATTTAGCATAAACAAGTACACACACAGTATTATTCGGGTTGCAACCATCATAAAAATTAGTGAGGAAGACTCTCTACCCAGTCTCTGTCACATCCTTGTTATGTTTCTGTACTTTCTTCATTTGTTGCTTTGGGACAAAATACACATTTATCACTTATGATACACTTGAGAGGAATGTTATACCAGACATAAATGTAGCACTTCAGGCATTATATATAAATAAATACCAGTCAGTAAGAGTAAACTACAGAGACACAGTTTTCATTTTATACAGATATTATACAGATATATATTCAGGCATTATACACATATATGTACATCATCTATGATGAATAAGGTTTTGATGAGATAAGTTGAATACGCTAAGAAAGAGGTAATGAATAGTACTTGAATCTTGATCTTGAATTTGGTTTTGAAAATAATTATTAATTTGTGTCATTTTAAAAAAATAAAATAAAAACAAAAGAATTTTAGAAAATGGTATGAACATTTTTCAAACATTTCTAAAACCAGAATAATTATTCAGATTTAACATTGGTTTCAAACTACATTTTAAAATGACATTTTCTTTTAATAATCCCCAGTCACGGTCATTACCCCAGGTCTGACTTGTTTGTATCCAGTGGAAAGCAACAGTTAAAAGTTAAAGGTGGCAGGTGAACTTTGGTGAACTTTTTGGATTTCACAATCATCTGCTCAAGATCACGTAAGGCAGAAAGGCAGATGTAACAGAAGATCAGACTTACCCGCGAGCACACACACGAGATCCATCAGCACAATAAACAACTTGTTCTTCTTGAGCTCTGACATGACTGTGATCGGCTCGGCTCTTCTTGGCTTGATTGAAACTCAAGTGATTCGTGTGATTGTCGATGAGCGTGTTCTTCCGGGTGTCCCGTGTCACCTGCGGTAAGGTGCGCTGATGATGTAACGCGTCCGTACTCGCGCTGCGGAATTTCAAGGACGCGAGTTTCACGCGACCGAACGGAGACCCGTGAAAAGTGAACACTAAATCACGAATACTTTGAAGAGACCTTACTCGCCCAGGTACACGCCCACTGCGGACGTCATCGATGTTCTTTCTCTCTCACAGGCAGGAGTTTAAGATATAATACAAGATTAACCCGTTCAGACTAGAATTTTTTACAGGCAAACACAACATTTATAGTATTTCTTGTGTAAATGACAATTAATCAATTTTTAATTGTCACATATGATGTATATTATTCAAGTAACTATATTTAAAAATGTAAATGTAAAGTGTAAAACAGTTATACAGTTATTGGAACTAAAAATCATCAGTGTCCTGATAACAATCCAAACTTTTTTACTTTCATTATGCAGTCAGTCCAAAATGCATGCTTTATTGTCATCACTAGTTCACAAAAGAGCTATAGCAATAATCTGCTGATATTTTAGTATCGAGGCCAGAACAACAACAACAAAAAAAAAATGTAAATGATTACGCCCTTTTGTGAACCTTTTTCCTTTTGTCAGGTTGTGCTATTGTTCTGTTGACATTAGGGAAGTTAAATACAGAAATACACAAAGTTAACAAAAGTGTACACGAAAAGAGAGACATTTTACATTATTTTCTCTATGCACAGAACATCTTCACTGCAGAGCAGTCAAAGTGCAAAGGAAATCCACCTATGATCAATTACCACACCCAAGAAATATCAGTAACTATAACCAAAGTCCAACATATGCTGGCACTTCAAAGCACTCAGTATGGGTATAGCCTCTATATAAGCACATATTTTCTCAAAAATATAGCAAAATATGCAGTGCTTATTTTCAAATATTAACCTTGCGATAATAAAACAAGCTGCTTTTTTAACCACTTTATTAAACATATGACAATAACGTGCTTTATCAGTATAATTACATACTGTACAGAGCCTTGAGTTTCTCAGCATCATAATGACAAATATTGTGCCATGCATTAATCCATTCCTTTTTTGAGCCATATTCACAGGCTGACAAATTCCTGATGGAACGGTGAAATGCAAGGAGCATGTTATGTACAAACGATTCGCACGGTTCTGGCAGGTCAGTGTGAATATCCATCTACTTTCAACAATGGCACATTTCACCCACAATAAATATTGCTGCACCAGCTCTGGCACACGGCCGATCTGCACTCCTGTCACCAAAGATCACCGGATGTATGTGTGACATTGCCCTGGCCCGTCTCTGTCCAAACAAAGAGGGACTTTCCTGCGACTGGAATTCCCGATAAAGATGGACCAGCGGCGGTGAACTCTGGCCTGAAGCCACAGTATTCCCAACAAAATGTTCCTGATGCAGAGTGCCCCTCTCACTGTCCTTTCCTTTTCCGCAGAATCCGGTTTATCTTCAGATACAGTTCACAAAAATAAACCTTTGACATTATTTTGGAATGACATTGCCCAAATCTTTTCATTAGGAAATGAAACAATATTTAGATCAGGAGGGTTATGTTGTTTTTCACAGCTTTCCAGGTAACCAGTCTGTCTGACTAAAATAGCTTCCATTCAACTGTGGCAGTTTCACCAGACAAACTATATGTTTCCTGTTGGAATTTTGTAAAAAGACTGGATCTAACATTTCTAGAAAGGTTCCAGTTTTGTCTGGAATCTGTAGTTCTGTCTGATATCCAAAACCAGTTGTGATTGAGGCCTGTCTGATATCCAAAACCAGCATTAATTAAGTTCTGTCTGATACCTATAACCAGTTAGGGTGGAGTTCTGTCTGATATCCAAAACCAGCTTTGACTGAGTTCTGTCTAACTAAAACCAGTTATGGACTCAGTTCTGTCTGATTTTTTTGGTCTGATATACAAAACAAGGCTGAATTTAGTTTTTTTCTGACGTCCAAAACCAGTTAACACTATATTTTGTCTGATATCCAAAAAGGCAAGCAAATTTTCCCGAGCCGGCACACATTTTCCACTCAACTGGCAACTGGTATCAGTGGTTTACGCACATTTCCCTCTAGAACAGAGTGGTTTTGCGAAAGAGGTGTCACATGTGGAAATGACTAGCAGTCCTCATGTGGTGCCCTTGACCTAGACGAGGTCTGACAGCAGGTGCTCAGATAACAACGCTGCTTGGAAAAAGTTCACAATTCATTTTGTCTGACAAAAAGGCAATCGGATGCAATCTCTTGAACCAGCCCTGTAAATCCAGTGCAACTATTATATTTAACTGTGTCTGTCTGCACTGGACAGTTTACAGACTACACAAGTTTCTACTTTTAATTGCATCCAGCTTTATGTACTGTACCAACCTTATCCCGTTCTAGCTATCCCGTTACTGAGTGTATATCTGTCAATCAGAAAGCGCACTGAGATGGTGGTTTATACGAGGGATTGTGAAACCCCATCACGTAAGACCCATTGTTTGCGCTGCAGTAAACTATGTGCTGGTGTCCTCCGGTAAAACCTGTAGGAAATGCGGACCCTCATTGAGTTCGAGAGTCCTGTATGCATCTACGGTGGTAATGACCGGCGCGTAGCTCTGGGACACATGGATGTAACCGCATAAATCTGCTTGATTCCTTTTGGGGTTGAAGAGCGATTCAAACAAAAGATCGTCAGATGAGGGCTGTGGGTCTTCTTTATATCCAGCAGGAGTGACTTGTTCTGGGTTGGTGAAGCTCTGGTTGAGGAAATGTGTGGGGAAAGCTTGAGATGGTGTGAGTTTGAAATCCTGGTTTGTTTCAGCAGAAGGGCTGTTGTAGGTCTTGGTTTCTGTCTCATTGATCTCTGGTGTAACAGAGTGGAAGGTGAACACCTGGACACCATAATCCTGAAGGATTGTAGTTTGACCCACAGAGATCATAGAGTTCATGGTCGACAAGGATGGTAGCTTATGCTGTTGAACATTAAAGAGAAAATTTAATAAAACTGCTACACCCAGATTTATTTCAGAAGCATATAAGACTGATTTGCCACCTGAGCCAAAAGTGGGTATTTTTGGAGATACATCAGATATAGGATCTTAGCAAAAAAAAAGCAATTTTACAGAAATGGAACTCTAAATCTTTGCCTATATTCGAAGTTTGGCTAAGAGACCTAAGTTATGTGTTACCCCAAGTAGAGCTGAGATATAAGATATCAGATAGACAAAAAGTATTCTCAAGAATATGGAACTCAATAAAATCCTTAATTAACAATTTTAACATATACATTTTTACTGGCATGGGGGTCAGGATTAGTGGTGCACCCTGAGTGTTTTAAATAAGTTAATAATTATATATGTAACAAGCATATATATATACAAAGATGTATGTTTAAGGTGTTTGGATGTATATGTATATGTACCTTTAAAAGTATCTGTATGTTTATAACATATGAATGTGTGTATGGGCATATACAGTGGGGCAAAAAAGTATGTAGAGAGCCACCAATTGTGCAAGTTCTCCCACTTAAAAAGAAGAGAGATCATAGGTGTACCTCAACTATGAGAGACAAAATGAGAAAAAAAATCCAGACACAATTCAAAATCCAGAACTTGCACAATTGGTGGCTGACTAAATACTTTTTTTGCCCCAGTGTGAGTACATCTACATGTCATATGTAGTCAGTTAAATAGTTAGCTGATCACTTTGTATACAATATTTTTAAACAATGGTTGTGTAAATCCTGTTGTCTACACTTACAACTGCAGTATACAGTGTACAGGCTATTAATGTTCTCAGATTGTTTAAAGCAAAAAAAAAAAAAAAATGCTACACCCACACCCCCATACGCATGTCCTGATTTTGCTGAGTTCAACGTGTTCCTGGGTCAACATAGTTTGTTGACCCTGGAACAACATTTTAATCCAAAATTTTAGTTTTGACCATATATCTACACCTAAACCTAAACTGAAATCATATTTAATGATAGATGAATGACACTGCTGTACAAGCACCAAACACTGAATGTAAGCCTAAACTTCACAAAAACTATGAACTGGTTCTTCATTTGTATGCAGTATTTATTATTTTATATAAAATATATATTGTTCAAATATTGATAATAATAATTTTTCTAATTAATATTATTGATAACAACATTTATAAAATGTATAGTGCCATGAATGCATTAATATAATGTAAATCAATTTGGATAAAAATGTCTAATAATGTATATTTTGCAAAAAAACAAAAATTAATTATTATCTTCACAAGCAATATTGACCAGAATTTTACTTTGTGTTTTATCAATATATATATATATATATATATATATATATATATAATTACAATTATTTAGCCGCTATTATTTTCTTCTTTGTTTTTATTAATTATAATTGCACTATATTGTTGTATATATATATATATATATATGATTAAAATAATAATAACAATATTTTCATCAATATTATTAATAACAACAACAACTAGAAATTGTTAAAATGTATATGTACTGCCATAAATGCATTAATGTAATGTAAATCAGTTTGAAAAAAAAAGTCTGCTAATGCATATTTTGAAAAAATATATATTTTTTCAAATATATATAGAAATATTAATAAAGAAAAATAGTATTTATATATTATATATAACTCCACTGTCAAACTTTATGGCTTATATATATATATATATATATATATATATTATAAGCAACATATTTGGATATAATTTGAAATAAAGCTTTCCAAACATAACAACTCCCCCTGCTGGCAGCAATAGATACAATTCAGTCACCAAAAAAGGCCTGACATCATATACTGAATTTCAATTGTTAATGAATTTCATTGACACAACTGAATAAATATAGACCTGCATCTGATCTTACCTCGCACAGTTTAGCATTAGACCAGACAGACAGACTGCTTTTTGAAGGGTCTGGTACAGTCGGACACAGACACTGTTTAATCCTAAAACACAACAATAACCAGCGACAATACAGACTGCATGTTAGCGTACAATGTCATATAAAATAAATACTAATTAGGGCTATCAGTACCACTTTTAACGTTCTCCTCTAATGATTGTACAAGTTGTCTTACCTCACCCTCATGCATACTGGGATGATTAGAATCAGAAAACACAGTAAAAGTGCGCACAGCAGTATGGGAATCACTTGTACATCCTCCAGCCCTGTGAACACACACAAACAGGTTTAAAGATAATGCTGTGTTTATACGGGCAAGAATGTTTAAAAAAAAATCAGTCCAAAAGGCCTCATACTTACCCACAACCACCATGTGACAGCGCCCAGCGGTGCCACCTCCTGCAGTATGAGCTATTACACAGATCTTATAGGTTCCTTCCGTCAGTCTACTGAGAGATATCTGTTCTTCATGAGCGTCTGCCTTCTCACCTTCACAAACACGAGGTGTCAAACCCAAACAGGAGAGCTCTTTTATGGTTTACTTGCCCACATTGCTTGTCAGCATCTTGCAAAGAAACATTTACATCTTACTTTTGCCATTTATGCTGTACAGTACGGTGTAGTTCTGGAGTAAGCCGTGAAGTTTCTCTAAAGGAACAGGATCCCATTTCAGAAGAACACCCTTGCTGCTCGTCTCCAGCACTGTTATAACTGGGCCGACAGAGGGCGCTGAAACACAGGAACACATCCATCACTGCATGCACATGAGAAAGCACACAAATTGCCAATTTTGGCACCATTTATTAACCTTCAAGTTGTTCCAAACCTGTATGAGTTTCGTTCTTCTGCTGAACACAAAAGAGGATATTCTGAAGATTGTGGGCAACCAAAGAGTTGACGGTAGCCACTGACTTTCATAGTATTTTTGTCCATACTATGGAAATGAATGGCAACCATCAAATGGTTACCCAAAGAAAAGGTTTGGAATAACTTAATCTTCATTCTTGAGTAAATCGTTCCTACCTACTGTATTTAATGTTCCTTTATATACAGACTAACTTTATTTATGAAATGTAATTAAATTAAATACATGTGTTGCCATGAGCTGGATTGATGTGTACACTGAAAAGTTGTGAAAATCCAAACAGCTGCACTTTTTTTGGCAGCCTTTCTTTAGTTAACAGTCTTCTCTTGTATATTTGTATCATAACTAATTTGAAGATTATGAGAAAGTGATACAAAAAAAGATTAGGGCATGAGAGTGGGGCATGTTGTCACAATCGGAACCTGCTATCTAATGAAAATGATTTGAAATGAATACCTTATATGATATAGGCTCTACTAAATAAAAGCATATATAAAATATATAGTATACTTACTGTACATATAGAAACACACACATCTACAACAAATGTAATAGTTTTTTAGGAAAAGTATGACCTGATGTGCAGATCTACCGGTATTTATGTACTGTTGCTATATAGACTGAAATACTTTAGTACGAAGTGCAATTAATATCTATTCTGAAAATACTTTAAACAAACAAACAAGCATATAGCATTTAAAAAAAAAAAAAAGGAAATCTGAGAAACATAATTTGATTAAGTTTTGTTATGTAGCTGCATTTTAAAATTGAGATAAGTAACATATGATTGGTACTTATTTTTATATTTTTGAATATCTTTTACATTTATTTAACATATTAAAAATATCAATCTTCTAGAATAAGGATGATGCTTGTTGAAATAGCTTGAAGGGATATTTCTGCCATCATTTGACATAAAGGTCAACCAGAATTTATGTACTGTAGCATGTGTGAGAACTAGCCCAAATTTCCCCTAAAGATAATGTTTCTGTATTAAATTATTTTAATCTTTGAGCATGGCTTATGGAAAATGAGCAGGTGAATACTACTGCAATGATACCACACCTTCACTTTCAATAAATGCACAAATTTTCAGTAATGTCTGACCTCCTTCCCGTGTGAAAGCAATGACTGACATGTGACTTCCTGCCTGTCGCCCAAACAGACTCATGACTGACAGATTATATGGGACTTCTGGCAGAAGACCTGAAACACACACATGATTAGTAGTAAAAGACTACAATATATGATCTCAAAGACCAGACACAGCTAAGGATATATAACTATATAAAAATAATTAAACAAATAAATAATCATTACAGAAAATCTAATCTTATATATATATATATATATATAATTTTTTTTTCTTCTTCTTCTTTTTAAGGTCCAAAAAAAAACAGGTAAAAAAAAAACAAGAAATATATACTACTGTATGATGTGAATCCACACCAACAGGCTATTGTCATACTGACCAGAGAAAATGATTTTCAGTTGGACATAAAATGATTTTTCAGACCTGTGACAATAAAGCTTCTTGCAGTTGCGTTCATTTTCTCCCAGTGCAGACTAGATGGTTCACTGTAAGGCACAGAAGTCCACTGCACCACAAAGCCGCTCTCTGATTGGTTCAGTGCAGCTGTCCATTCCACAATCAGTCGAGTGTCATCCATTGGTGTGAAGTTGATAGCCCGAGGGGGTGGGAGTTCTTCTAGGACAGAAAACGGAAGTTTAGGATAAATGACCGCATAAAATCCGAAAATAATGCTGAACCTTTGTTTAGAGCTTCTCATAAAGCATCACTATTTCATTAAACAACAACAAAGAAAGGTGCTTTGTGTTTGCAGCAAGATGTTAATATTTCATTCTGGTTGAAAACATGATTTGGCCGGCCTGATGAAGTTTTGCAGAATAATAGAGAGCAAAAGAAAGTAAACAACACAACAAAGCAAGACTGTATATATTATACTGTATATATTATTTGCAATAAATCAATTAAAAAATGCTTATTATTAATTAAATCATGAAATACTTGATGAAAGGTGCTTATTTTCATTTGATCGTTTTATTCTATATTTTGAGATTGTCATATTTTTACAGTAAATATATCCAGTCTTAAAACAGCAGAAAGAAAGCTCTTCGTGAACGCTCAATTGCATCAAGACTAGGGGTTAACTGATTATCGGTGGCAATATTAGGATTTTTATAGTTACTGGTATCTGTCATTTTAAAAACCGATTTGCCAATGAAATAATATAAAAGTATTTAAAGAAAGTTTTTGTCAGAGCCCTTGTTATTCTTTATTATGACATTATTTGCATTTTTACACTAGACATTTATATCGGTTAAAAATAATGCATTCAGTCTACTTTATCTGTGATCAGAAGTATCAGGATAGGCCCCAATAAACATATCGGTCAACTCCTATGCAAGATTCAAGACTAGCGTGGACCAGCTAGAAACCATCTCAAAAGATGTTATTACTGTAGCTCCCCATTAATTCCACTGAAAATCCTAAACATACTAAAGCAACCTATGATTTACCTGCATCTGTACGTGCAGGTATGGAGACGTAAGCTGGAGGTGACGTCCCGGCAGAGTTCGTTGCTGTCAGGTGGCAGTGACAGGGATCATCAGAGATGGTGAGGATGCAGAAACGTCTGGATGCGTCTAAAGAGCCACAGGTCCACTGCGATGAATCCAGATCACTGCGACAGGACGCAGAGTAATTGAGCACAACACCATTGACCTCAGGCCAGGACACGGGCTGAAACAGACACATAAAGTCAAGAGATAATGGACGTTATGAACAATTAGTCAAATTTTAAAGCAGGTCAGTGGAGAAAGATGGTAATGTTGTAGTTACAAGATCGACCAAGATAACCAGACAAACTTTGAAGTCAGCTGGATTATTTCACATTCTATTTTTTGAAAAGTTACAATATATCCAATCTATGAGGGAGCCAGGAAGTACATAACTGAGTCTCTTAAAAAAAGAAAGAGGCAACACAAATTATTCATGGAATTATATATATATTAAAAAAACGGGGGGGGAGATAAATAAATAAATGATAATAATAATAATAATAATAAAGAGTTTAGATATAAAATAGATTAACTGGATAAAATAACCACGATAGTAATAATAATTATTTAATAATAATAATAATAATATA
>JAUMHE010000043.1:19423782-19440358 GCA_032359235.1 Enteromius mattozi | reverse complement strand
ACAGACTGGATGATGATCAGATCAGATCTCTGTGTGGAGCACTGGCTGTTGTCAGACAATAATCTCACTGCATTATTGCAATTAATAAAAAAATAATGTTTGGAAATGTTAACTAATATTTCCAGCTGACACGCTACCGCAAAAGAGAGAAATAACCCACTTAAACCATTTTTTGTTGATGAAAATACTAGTGGCCTAAGACTTTTGCACAGTACTGTATATATATATATATATATATATATATATATATATATGTGTGTGTGTGTGTGTGTGTGTGTGTATAGCTTAATTGTATATTTCAATAGTTATGCATCAACTAATATACAATGAAAATGTGTGCACAAAATACAATGGAAACAAATCCATTTGTAAAATGCAAAATGCTCAATAATTTAACATTTTCTTTCAAGTGACTCACAAAGACACAGATACACTAAACTTTAATTACATACTGTGAGATTATTAGAAAATGGAGGAATAAGCCTTTATGTTTGAAAATGCCATAATGGTTAAAGATATTTGACTAGAATATTAGAATGTTTTGAGCTTTGAATAGAAACAAAAACAGCAAAGGAGTCTTTATTATTACATATGAAATTTGAATTTAGTGAAAACGGTGTCTAAATTGAAACCAAATAAAAACTAATCCTCCTGCAGTATGAACAGGTGATGTTTAGAATATTATAACAAGTTTTGCAGGATATTTGTAACAGATCAGAAGCGGTTTAAGGCTATGTTTAAATTGCTCAGAGAGGGAGGGAGGGCATGTTTGTTTTCAACTGCATCAGATGGAAAGCATTCATCATGTAATTGAAAATCCCCCTCCGTCAAAACAACCTCAAAGCACCCCTGTGGAGATTCACACACAGTAGAGGGGACATTTCTCACACTGCTATTATCCCTCACAAATGACACTGCCACATCCTTTCATTAAACACAGAAATTGCTAAATGACTTACAAAGCATGAACAATATGTCAAAAAGCTGATTGAAATCATGTCTTATGGTGTAACTAAATCCAAATATTTGCTTAAAGGAACACTCCACTATTTTATGAAAATAGGCTTCCCTACAGTTAAGTTTTACCATTGTAGAATCCATTCAGCCGATCTAAAAGTGCTAATATTTAATAACTGACATCAGAATGAGAGTCTAAACAGCTGCTAAAAATGTCACACTAATGCACAAATTACCCACATCAATCCATCAAGTAACATCTTGTTAAATGAAAAGCAGCATGTTTGTAAGTAACAACTCCATCATTAAGATGTAACTTTAAACTTTACAATTTTTTCCAAACACGAGTCCTCTATCCAAAAACTTTCTCCAGTGAAAAAGTTATCTTCTCTGAATCAGGAGAGAAATATGCACAGATCAAGCATCATTCACATCAAAAACAGTTCACAACAGCTCCATTATTGTCATAATTATT
The DNA here is from genome assembly GCA_032359235.1 of Enteromius mattozi. NCBI lineage: Eukaryota > Metazoa > Chordata > Actinopteri > Cypriniformes > Cyprinidae > Enteromius > Enteromius mattozi. The sequence goes on along the minus strand of JAUMHE010000043.1, from coordinate 19,438,926 downwards.
GTGATTATCGTCAGCTTATTGGACTCTCATTCTGACGGCACCCATTCACTTCAGAAGATCTATTGGTGAGTAAGTGATGTAATGCTGCTTTTCCCTAAATCTGATGAAGAAACAAACTCATCTACATCTTGGATAGTCTGAGGCATTTTTGTTTTTGGATGAAGCATTGCTTTAACAGCACAGTTTTCAGTACAGTCATTCATACAGAAATGCTTTTTGTTTTCTGTTATAAATGTTTCCGCAATTCATTTTTGAGTAATAAAAAGACCAGCACTTGAACTAGAATGACTCAGAGAAATAAACAAAACATTTAGAGAATACAGAATCTAATGAGTTATGCACCTGAAGTAAAACAACTTTGTAAAAAAAAGCCCTGGCCTGTCATAAACAGAGTTTAAATAATCACAAAGGCTCAGAGGAAGCACACATTTCAGATATCAACTTCCCTGAAGTCCCACAACAACAGGATATTGGAATGCGTACAGTATACTTCAGATTCTCATTCAATAACATGCAAATGAATGTTTTTCCTCCCTTTGGGGTGTTTCACAGATATAACATTAACATTTGTAATATGTGGTTTGAGGAACAGGCAGGAGAAGCAACACAATTACTGCTCATCAAACAACGCAGTACTTTCAATCTAACTTGTAACATTGCACTGTAAAGTAAGCTGATGAGTATTCTTGCTGCAATTTGATACTGCATGTATTTGTGGAGCACCGACAGATCCAGACTAAATCCGGTATAGTATATTTCACGTTGACACACATTAACACTGTTATGATAAATTTAATCACACTGGCCAATGAACATCTCAGTTGTCCACCGAGGGGTCAAGAAGACAAAAACTTTCCAGAAGACCTGGAATAAGCCATTTCTTGCTAATTGACATCAACAAAGCACATATTAAGGAGACAACAAGTAAATAAGTTCCATAAATATACATTTTTTAACGGAATAGTTCACCCAAAAATGAAAATTCTGTCATCATTTACTCACCCTCGAGTAGTTCCAAGTTCTGCTGAACACAAAGGAAGATATTTTATATCAAAGGAAGATATAGTTTTTTGGGTCACCATTGACTTCCATAGTATTTTTTCTTAGCACTATGGAAGTCATTGGTGACCCAAAACAGCCTGGTTACAAACTTTCTTCAAAATATCTTCCTTTGATAAATTTCTTTCCTTTAAAACAAAGAAATTCACACAGGTTTGGAACCACTCGAGGGTGAGTAAATGACAGAATTTTCATTTTTGGGTGAACTATTCCTTTAAATGTTGCTTTGATGCATGTGATGCAACATTTATTTTTTTTGATGAAATGATTATTTCTATATTCCAGTGCCTGTGCACATAATATCACATGATTCATGCAGTCTCCATAATGGCCATTTACTCCCTCGCTCGGTTGCTCAAAAAAAACATATTAGCATTAATCCAAGTGTCTCATGAGTTTAGTTGTGATGAAGAATTAAGAGACTTAAAATGAGACAACATACAATCAACATACAATCAACCTCAAGTAAATACTTTCAAATAACTCATTTGTTGTTGCCGAATACCAAAATGAATAATTCATTTTCCAATTTGTGATAATAAAATAAAATAACACTCAATGAGAATTATGATTAATTTCAATATCATCTGAGCACACATTGATCTTTGTTGGACTTTACAGCAGGTTCTTAGTGTTAGTCAAACTACACACACAGCAAAGAGAAGCAACATGTGCACGCTGTAACAAGTACTTAGGACCTTTTAACTTAGGTTAAGAGATGTACAATGTAGCTTTTGTAAATAAGGCTTATTTGAAGTTTGGTAGCAATTACAATAGATATTGGACTCATGTTACAGAGCTTTGAATTTCTTATAGTCAAAACACAGATAATTTATGGTTTTAAATATTGCTGAACAATGCTGATTCTCATTATCCCTTCTGTGATCTTTTTCTTTCTTTTTTTTCAGTCAGTGTGACCCACAGCACTATGTTAGCCTGAAGGCTGGAGGGGGCATTTCAGATCTGCAGTAACCTGTTGAACACTGCGCATAGCTTATTCACCAAGAATACATATCATGTTGACATAAAGTGCCTTCAAAACATTGTATTTCAGAACTTGAAATGTTTTGGTAAATGTGAAAGCTTGAACCTCAACTTTGACTCTCAAAACATGCTTATTATGAGTGGACTTCAGGGGAAAAAACTACACTATAATCAAAATGTTGTGTAATAATACAATTTTTTCGATTAAAGCACACTAAACCTGCATTTATTTGAACAAAAATGCAGTAAAGACAGTAATAATGTTAAAAATGTGAATTACAATTTTATAATGTAATTTTTCAGTGTCACGTGATCTTTCAGAAATCATTCTAATATGGCGATTTGCCGCTCACGAAACTGATTTGAAAACCATTGTAATGAGGTACATTTGAATGTCTTGAGTAATATTATTAAAAAATTATTTGATTCAGCAATAAATTAATCAAATGTGACAGTTAAGTACATTTTACAAAAAAAACTGATTTCAAATAAATGCTGTTTATTGAACTTTCTGTTCTTTAAAGAATAATGAAAGAGAGTACAACACAATTCCAACAACAATACGAATCAGTACTGTTGTCATCATTGATAATGTTTACAAGCGTTTCTCAAGCAGTGAATCAGAATGATTTCTGAAGAATCATGTGACACTGAAGATTGAAGTTATGATGCTGAAAATTCACAGTAATTGACAGTTTTATCGTGACGTCACACCCTTATAGGTCACATTACTGAAACCTATTATTAAGTAAAATTTAAGAATTTATTCAAATGGAAAACAGCTAATTTAAACTGTCATAACATTTCAAAATGTTACAATTGTTATAGTATTTTCCTCAGCTAAATACATAGCATTTTAAAAAACATTTTTAAAAAATCCTTTACTGAAAGAGCTTGACAAAGGATGTCAGGATGATGGTTTACTGGCCTGGTTTACATTTGCGTGGTAAGGGTAAAGACAGCTCCAGCAGTCTGGGAGACGCAGTGGCAGTCCGAGCGGCAGGACTGACCCGATAAGGGTCGTACCCCTCAAACAAGGCCTGACGGGTCTTGGGCCGAGCCAGTTTCTGCAGTCTCTCGCTGGCTACGGCCTTCAGAACACAATCTGGAACCGGCCAAGAAACCGGCCTCGCGAGAGAGTGCTGTGCATGCACCTGCTTAGGAGCTGAGAGTGGAAAATAATGATGGAAAAGAGAAAAGTTAGGGTTACTTTCTGAGCAGTTACAGACAGTATACGCAGCAGATGATCAGTTACAGCATAATGAGGGCAGTGATATGCACTCACAGGCCAGCTGTAGTATGCGTGAGGAGGGTGTGATGGGAAGGCTGATAGCGTGGGTGCTTGAATCAACGCTGCAGTATGTCAATAGTGTCTTCACTCGCTTTGGACGCGCCAGCTGACATATTCTTGGACTCGGCTTGGCGGTTTTAACCGCAACACTTAACTGTAAGATCACAAGAACCCAAATGTGCCACGTGTCACACAATTAACACTGAAAAGCACCTTTTGCACAATGTGCTCGAGGGCCAACAGTCTGACACAAACCTGTGATGCAGAGCGATAAACACAGTAATAAAAAGAAACCAGGTGCAATCAAAAGAAACCAGGTGAACAATGATAAACATTAGAAGCAAGAAATGAGCAGGCCTGCTTGTGAAGATCTAACATTTTGAGTTTAGCTTCAGTGTTATTTCGTAACATAATATATACTATAACAGTTTATGTTAAATTGCCTTTATTATGGATGTTTGAAAATGAGCTTTCATGCAGTGTGTAACACGGCTCTAAGTGAATGAAAACATCCTGCAACCTAAAAGAAGTCCCAAGCCGTTTCATGTTGATAGTTGCTCTTTGCAGGAATGAAAGTTTATTCACGGCCGGGAGCCCACTGGTCACAACAACCAAGAGAGACATTTACATGTACAATTATATCTTGTAGTTGAGCAAAAATGTATATCAGTCAAGTCTTCTTTACTATAATTGGTTTTACTGATCTGATCATTGGTTTGTCATATGACTGTTCTACTGTTTTTAGCACTTTTAGGATAAGTACAGATCATTTAATTATAGAGACAGCCTTTGATCTGAGCATCCTTAGCACTTTTCTAAACCTTCTGTGTTGGATATACCCTTTTATGACTGCTTCTGTGGCCATTACATCAAATATTTCCATCACCATATACATTTTGTATATATATATATATATATATTTACACACACAAAATTAATGAAAACTAATAAATAAAATAATATATATATATAAAAGTTAATTATTTTATTTAATAGTTCATTTATTTAGTTTTGGTTATTTTAGTATTTCAACTTAAACTAAAATAAAATAAGTTAACTTTTTAAAATGATATAAAAGTATGTACTCTTCCTTTGTGACAGGAATCTTCACACTTTAAGGATGTGGTAAGAGAGCATACAAATACCCGGACATACTAAATCACAACTTTCATAGCACAGATATCTTATCATTTTCCATTCGCACTGACACGTGTTAGTATCCTGCTACATGAACTGCGAAAAAAGAATCCAGAAAATGGCTCAATGAACGTAATTGTTTTTACAATGTCTATAACATTTTCATTTTGAAACAGGAAGGTGTCGTGGGACACATTGAAGGGATTGTCCCCATTTAAAAATAGCTAATAGCCTTTGGTTGAATTCACACCTAATAGGGAACACACCTCTGCACACTTTAAAAATACACTGGAAAAGTGTAGCATAGTGCTAGGTTTCCTGACACCACTAGTGAAATTGTTTCGACTTTGCATAATTTATCATTTAATATTTATCTTTAATATTTTGTAATAAATAATACTTTATTGCATTTTCTTCCATTACATTTTCTAATTACTAAAGATCTCAAAATTATTCATGTCATAACCTTTTTTCTTACTTCAAACTTGTAGTGGTGTAAATAAGTCTTTGCATGTTGTCAGGTTGTGGGTAGCGGTAGTATTTAGGCACTGCTGGTAAGAGGTAATGGTAGGAGTCTTTATTGTCTTTGCCTTCAAGGTTTCAATTACGTAATCTTTAGGTTTAAAAAGCCCTAAAATGTCACTGAGTTGAAGCAGTTCCACTAAGAGGAGCGGAACTTCCTCCACAGAGGTGAGAAATACTCATGTGTAACAGGAAGCGTCTGGGTGCAGCTGATGCTGAGGGGAAAATCACTTCTTTACACTTCTTGATAAGAGGAGGGTCTTACGCTGAACCTCTGTTAAAAAAAAAAAAAGCTTGTATGCTTTAGTTTACGTCACAGACATGATGACGCGAACTGAAGCATATATGTTCTGAATCCTGGCAGAACTGCCCCAACTCTTGATATTTGCAAGCTTTTTAACACTTGAAGATTGCATGATAAAAAAAAAAGTGTTGCATTCACCAGACCTTTAATACTACCACCAAAGATTAATGTGACAAAATGTGCACAAGCACAGAAAATTAGGATGAGAAGACTTCTTTTACAATGCTGTTTTGGTGTCTGGGTCAATATAAAGTCTATTGTATCATATTTGACACATTTCTAAGGCCTCTAAATGAACAACATGATAAAATCTCTATTAAAAAAAAAACTGTTACACAATCTACAAATCAACCTTCTGTCATTTTAGCAAGTAAAATGCCTTATATATTGGTAAAAGCACTCTGTTGTGGTTCACATGCCTTTTTGCAGTGAAATCCTTACTAATTGTTTATAAAATACACTTAAAAGTAGTCTGTCATAGTGTTATACAGATCTCACTGATTTACAAGTTATCAGAATTTTATCTCAATATCAGCAACTTCACCAAGTGCACCTTTTTTGTTCAGTTTGAGTCTCTGAATAAAATTAAGGTGTTTTATTTCTTCTTGAGTTTGAGCTCAATTTTCTTACTATGACATACTTTGAGCGATAAAAAGCCTGATGTATCACATATAATACTTTACAAAAACATATGCCATTCATTTTAAAATATATTTTGTCTGAAAGTTCATTGTTTATTGTTCCATTTACACCAATCAATCTATCAATCAATTAATTTTCTGACTATTGTTTATGTCATGAACCAGTGAAGAACATTTAATAAGAGTGCAAGATGACAAATTCGTTAGGGCCCAAGATGAAAGGCATTTACTTACAGTGGCCAGCTGAGGGCGTTCTGGCTGCCATCCATCAGCTGGCATACGAGGCAGTGCCAGTGAACACACTTTTTCAGTAGGACATGCTTTTAGCGCCGCTGCACTAACCATCCACTCCGGTGACCTTCTGTTAGGACAGACATATGAGCCATGTTCAGAATAGCACATTGCTGTAATTCTATTCCTGCATAGGATGCAAATTCTCTGTATGCAAAAACAATCCCTTGTGACCTATTGCAATTGCCAGATGGGCAATGTAGGATGAGAACACACTATTCGAGACTAGAAGGCAAAGCACTTAACTGTGGAAAAAATGTGTTTTGCAGTACACACATTTACTAGAAGCTGAAAAAAATGCAGTATGCAGTAAGCTAGCTCTGTCGTGATGATCATGATTTATTTGCTTTCACCTTCAAACTTCAAATCAACTAGATGACACCTGAGAGAGCCAGATTCATATTTTCATTTTAACTAATTACACATGCTATCCTTGGTGAAGAACAAAGGTTGATTAAAGCTTTGAGACTGAGTTTAGGGTTTGAATGGAACCATGAGGACGGTGAGTGCAGTCGGCCTGGGACAGACGTTATTGCATAAAGATGTCAGTTGTTGTGCTGCGGCGTGATTCTCTAAACGGATGCTGAATTTATGAGATGTGCATCAGGAAACACAGTGGAAGTGAAATTACTGTTTGTGTCTTTTAACGAAGATGGAATGAGTTTAACTCGCCTATTGCACATTCACATTAATGAGGTGTGTCCACTGGCTAAAACTACCCCAGATACATGTAAAGTCCTGTATAGAGCGTATATCCACTTTTCCTGGCAACAGATTTGGAGATATTTAGCATCACGTCACTTGCTCACCAATGGATGTTCTGCAGTGAATGGGTGCCGTCGGAATGAGAGTCCAAACAGCAAATAAAAACATCATAATACTCCACAAGCAATCCACACAACAGCACAAAATCCACCAACATATTTTTTAAAAACTGATTTAGATTGTAAATGGTGTTTGATCTGGGCTTATTTCTCTATTATATTCAGAAGAGATGACTTTTTCAATGGAGAAATTGAAATTATGGATTTGTTTCTTACAAACATTCAGATTTTCACTTCCCAAGATATTATTAATGGACTGGAGTGGTGTGGATTATTGTGATGTTCTTATCAGATGTTTGGACTCTCATTCTGACGGCACCCATTCACTGCAGAGCATCCATTTTTGAGCAGGTGAGGTAATGCTATATTTCTCCAAATCTGGTCTGATGAAAAAACTAATTCCTCTATATCTTGGTTGGCCTGAGGAGGGGGGAGTACATTTCCAGCAAATTTTCATTTCTGAGTGAACTATTTCTTTAAGAATTGTAGCTTTAATAAACAAGTAGTTGTAATGGTAATCACATTAGTCACCTGCTCTCCTCGATGAAACGGCTTGATTGTTTGCTCTGGGCGAGCTGCTCCAAGCGAGGAGTCAGTTCTGTGGAGACAATTTCAAAACCTGACTTGAAACTCTGCACAAATGGAAACAACATTTAATTTCATGGAAACAACATAACATTTTGACATTGCATAAAAGCAGTAAGTGAAATGATTTTTATACCGAAGGCAGTAGTGGTGTTCTTTGGCCTGGTTGGTAGTTCATCAAGCCAGTATACCGTGCGCCTATAAATATTCAAAATATTAATAATTATTGCATCAAAGCACAAAGATAAATGGGTGGTTTGAACACATATAACTGCTGTATTTATTCATAAATATACAAAAGTGTTTTTGAAATCAATGCTACAGTCTGGGAATGTGGCCAACATGAGTTAAAGTATTGATGATTTACAAAAGGGTGCCCACGTTATCTGCTGTTTGAATGAGTCAAAGAGCCCCCTTGTGGGCAAATATGCCAGTTCATAAAAAAAAAATACAAAAACTAGGTCAAACACTAACAGAGGTTGTGACTATGAGAAAGAGAGTGACAGTATTTATTCTCCTGGGATGCAGCGGTTTGGTGTTGTCCTCTGTAGAGAATGTTGCCACAGATTTATATCCTTATATGCAGTGATTTTCAAACTGACTTCAAAGCACAGTATGATTTCCTTTTACAAGGAATGCATTCATTTCATGCATAACCTCGGTTTAGGATGCTGTACAAACATTTTCATATTTCACATGGATCACATGGCGATATTTCTCTGAAAATGTTCTGGATTATTGCTCTTGTAATCGCAGCACCCTATTGTCATGCATTGCAAGTTACATCAAAAAAGTAGCATTTTGCTTATTGTTTGGAACAACCATTTTTGCATACATTTACTAAAAACTAAAAATTGATTTCTGAAGTATAGTTATGTCATTAAATAACTGGCAGCAGGATGTTGTATATAAAATATCGTCATGTACGTGTCATACAACTCTGTGTTCATGTATATTAGGAATGGTATGTTATGATAATGTTCACCTGTCAGGGAACTTGAGCAGGTTTGGTTTGGGCCTGGAGAGCTGCTCTATCCGCGTAGGCATCACTTCTCAGTAAACACAGTGTCCACGAGCCTAGTCTGGATTTAAAAAACAAATAAATAACGTGTATTAGCCGATAAAGAACATTCTATGTATCTGCATAAACAATTACATGAGACATTAATATGAGAAAACAATTTCAGACAACGAAAAAGAAAGTCTTGCTTTCGTATTTAAATCGCTTTTATACCGTTTTGATGTTTAGTTAAAAGGTTGTTTTATTAGATAAACAGAAGCTTGCACAACTCACTCACCGATCCAAGCGTCAGAGGTGCGCTGCTGCGCGTTACGTGTCACCATAGTAACAGGTCAAGCGAGTGCGCAATAATTAACCAGTTCTGCATCTAATAAATTCTTTCAGTTTGTAAACATGCTACTTAGCAATTTTCATTAACAGTCGAATAAATGTGTTAAAAAAGCTAATGACGTAACTAGTGAGCAAAAAAAAAAAAGTAAAAAAAAACATAAATATAAAGCTTGTCCTGGAAACACAACTGTTTAATTGACATTGTAGTTTTAGTTTAAACAAAATAGTTTATTTATTTATTTTATGTAAAACAACATAAAAAATAATAAACGCATTTAATTAGACTCTTTAGGATTGCACAGTACAGTCTATGCTGAAGCTAGTTCCAATCCCTAGTAGCTATACAAAATATTAAAATTATAATAATACAAAATAAACTGTTAATTGTATTAAATAAACAGTTTGAGGAATAGGTAATTCTGCCGGGTGGAAAAAAGCACCAGATAAATAATGTGCAACACTGTGTCGGACCCCTGAGGGCCTCAGTCTCTGACCGGCAGCAGATGGGAGCCGGAGCTAAGCTTGCATAATGACCACCAAAGTCAACTGTTAGACTGATAACTGAGCCCAAGAGAGAGTTAACCATGAGGACAATGCTGGAGATTAGAAAAAACAAATGCTTTGGAGAATAACCCCATCAGCAGCTGCTGGCGTGGGCTTCAGTGTGCTGCGCTTTCAGTCAGATCACATGATCTCTGGGGTGTTTGTTATAACCTCTATACCCACTGAACTGAATATTCAATTCTGATTGGTCAAACGTTGTGTGTAATGTTCATACAATGACCTCAAAACTGGTAACCAATTTCCTGCTATAGTTTCACATCTCTCCTAACACGTTCTTCCCACATTAAATTATTTCAACGCTTATCACTATTTCTTGCTGTTGTATCATTGCTTGTGCTTTAACATGTATAAACAGATAAAACATTCTGAATGTATCTGCACGCACAAGTAATTAAAGAAAATATAGGCTACCAGTGAATGCTGATTCATGCAAATATGAATTCCACACTTTACTGCTAACTATAAAACAGTGGCAGAAGCCAACATATAAACAAGTTCACACAATGAAAAAGAAAGCAAGGACTCATACAGCAAGAAATGGTTCTTAAAACAAAGAGGGTTCTTCCTGAATCATACTATAATTAAATGTTAGACATCTTCAAATCATAGACATAATCATTAAACTTTAACCCTACTGAAGCTTGAAGATATTTAAAGAACAGAGGTGAATATTACAGAAAGGCTCCTGAGAGCTGGACTGTCACTGCAGGGTAAAACCCTGAACGTCAGTGTGTTAGAACATGCTGAAGTATGCTTAGGTGAGCACAAATCATCATACATGTAGACACAAGTTAAAAGTTAGCACAGAATATGTCTTGCTCAATGCATTTCACAGACGCTCTAAGAAAATCCTGCTAGGCTTGATCTATATTCAGCGTGTGTTTGCACAGACAATTGTAATGTCTTCTGAGAGTCTAGCTTTTGTCCACCTAGCGGTTGAAGCAAAACACCTTAGTCAATAAAATATGCCTTATGAGCAGGTAAGCAGCTGATATGACTTTGCTTTGACCCGTTAAAATCAGTTATTTTCTTTCAACATAACGGCTGATATTCTTAACGGTGGAAACTATAACTTTTCAAAGCTATTTATATGCAAACTGATCAAAATAACTGGTTTAGAGGCTGCCGTTGTTAGCCACAAAGAAACACTGTTTATGAAATCTAATCGATGCACATCAGATATGATGCTCTGCAATCTGTGGTTCCTGTTTTATTACTGGTGTCTTTTTTTGGTAATTTTTTTTTTTTTGTAAGATAATCTCACTGCATATTTTAGCAGCCTGTTATGACATTTAACAGAAACTCTCATGGATGAATGATGCAGCATCCCGGGGATTTTATCCCAACATTACATAACGATAAATAAAATAAGAAAAGTAATAGAATATAAATAATTATTAAATATTTCCCATACTGATTTTGAGCAAAAGTGACAAGTCATTATTCACGTTTAAGTGTTACTGTTAAAACAAAAACAGTAACAACAGAAATGAATTCGTTTTGAGCAATAATAGCTTAATACAGATTGCCTTAAAGGAACAGCTCACCCAAAAATGAAAACTTTTCGTTTCGGGTGAACTATTCCTTCAGCAAAGACTATTACGGTACTTGTGTTACCGTGTTTATATGTTAGTAATTCTGCAGGAAGTTTATCTTGCCCACACCCTTCAATTGCCCTTCTCTGCTTTCTGAAACGTGAAGGTCTTGTTGGATCAGACCAAAGGGAGGCTGGAGTCCAGGATCAGCTGTTGCCGTGGTGACCGAGGTGGTTTCCTGGTGGTTGTTCAGGAATTTTCTTTGACCCGACACTGATGAAATGTTCCTGCTTCAGCGAACAGTACACTGACACACACACACACACAAATGAACAATTACAGCCAAAAACACATTAATCAGAAAGCAAACAAAAATTAATGAAATTTTGTCTTTCAAGTATGCACATCAAAAAAACTACATGGACATTTAAAGTGTAACGCCAATTAACATTTTAAGATAAACAACACATGAATGTTTAAAGTAAATCTTTGGTTATATAACTGTCACCATGTCTTCTACATTTTTGAAGAATAATTGTTAAATCATAAAAAAATAGCAAACCTTTTAGATAAGAGTGTAGCGTGTCACAACTACGCAGATATAAACACTATCATAAGTATTGATATTATAACAATAAACAAGTGTGTTTCGTCTTAACACTTACTCATAACCTTAAGACAGTATTGCATCAACACATGCCCAACATACCGACAATAACACAATGCAAGGATGCAAGACGGTCGGTTATTTACAGTGTGACTCACTCCACACAATGTTGGCACTTGTTTCCTCAGGATAACATATTAGAATGCAAAGAGACAAAGTTTACAGAAAAACATGGTTCTGAGATGCTCAGTGAGAAGACACTGCCATCTTTTCAGAAACATCTTTCAAGCCGATCACGCTGACTCAGATATGTTCATCTATACTAGATAGAAAAACTTGTGTAAGTCACATGGTTATAAGCCACTGTTAAAACATCTACTGTAGTATAAATTACAAAAATATAATTATATGTTGTTCGCACTGACAAATTGCATTCTGTTGGCAACTACCTATAGAGGGAAAACTACTGAAGTTAACCACAAAAACCAGAACCCATGTTTCAGGTCAACTACCGTCATGATACAGCAACAGTTGAGAATCTTGATAAGCAAGTTAGACTGTTGACTGTCTGAATTATAATTATGCTTTGGGAAATTGTAATGGCATAACGTCATAATTATGACAGTAGAAGTAGAAAATATCACTGACATAAAAAGTCTTAACTGACACAAGTCAAAAGTTTAATGAGGTAAAAATCCTCAATTATGACAAATCAGTTTACAAAAAAAGTGTACTTACGTAACAATTTTTTTTTTTTTATTAGCATGTCATCATTTGTCATATGATTGTCAAAATTCTTACATTTTGAACTTTTATGTTTTATAATCATCTGAATAGTAAGTCATTTTTAACCTCTCATAATCACTTAATATGTCACAATGGACTTTTTTCTCATAATAATGACTTGCACTAATAAAAGTGCAAAATAAATTTTGACAAGCTGAAATAATATTCACGTCAGGTCTGAATTATGTCAATTTTTGCCTCATTTCAATTTGCCATTCTCTCATAATTGTGATTTAGTATCTCATCATTCTAATTTGCACAAATAGAAATATTAAAATCATAACAAGCTGATACTGAATTATGACATACTAACAAGTATTATAATATTGAACTGTCATTATGATTCTGAACTGTCTTTATTATGATTTTTGTAAGAATCTCATAATCATGATTTAGTATCTCTTAAGTTTTCTCTTTTATGTCACAATTATGATTTTCCTTATAAAATCCTTTCCATTCACATTATTTTGGTGGAAATAGTTTTCATGCCCTTTTTACTTATCAGTGATATTAATGATGCATTTGTTTTTAAATAAACTTCTATATAAGCAAATAAAAAAATTATTTATTTTTACATTCTCTATATAGATATATATATATATAGAGAGAGAGAGAGAGAGATTTTTACTGCAGCCACAGTAAGACAAGAACACATATCAAATATATACAACAGATCCTCAAGATCCTGGCCAAACATCTGCATACATAAGAGTAGGTTTCTGACCTTAGGCTTGGTGTTTTGAAGCAAACACCAGTAATTGTTGGTTTAGTGAAAGGGACAAACAAAAAATGAGAGCAATGAGAGAACAGTGCTTTACAAAAGTCACCAAGCTGGTTGTTCTCATCTCATCTCAGTGTGCTATGTGAGACGTTTCAGATGGGTATTGTCTTGACAGCATATGTCAGATGTATTGAGTCTGATTCCCAGTAACACACACATATACCCAGAATCATTAGCGCTCAGAGTCAACAACAGAGTGTGTATAAGCTCGGTCACATGGAGGAGGTCTGACCTATTTTATTTTACAGTGTGTTGCATGAACGCTTTATGAGGAGGAACCGTTTGGCTGCCTTCTATTTGGAAACACAGTTCACCCTTCAGCCCCGTAACATCACATCCAGTCACATCCGTTCAAATGACAATTCAACACACACACACTTCATTTTTTAGAAAACAACTCCTAATTTATTCCAAAGAAATGAAAAGCTGGAAAACAGCATATAGAAAAAACAAAAACGCACTAAATTTACAGTCATCATAACAAACAATAGCTACCGTGTGATTTCTACAGCAACAGAAACCCTGTGTAAAGTCTAAATGCACTAATGTGTGTGTTTGTGTGTTTTTGAAGGACGTGCAAGTAAACTGAACCAAAAACCATTTTAAAGCTGTTTACTATAACATTCACTAAACAGCGGAGGATTGTTTCTTCAGAGGAGAATGTTCCAGTTTCATCTGCATTTACAAACATATGCACGTGGCTTATGATTGTAGGTGACCTTATTTCAAATATGACATAAACCCAGATTAACTCAAAAGAGACGGTTCATGTAAGGTTTTTCATGAAGCTTTAAGTATTGCTAAGTCCTCAGAAACGAGCCGACGGCACAAGGCGCTATCTGGTAAAGTGAAATGACAGAATTGTGACAGCTGCCTTAAGTGAAGCCAAATGCCACAGTAATGACCGCTTCCTGTCATGCTGCAAGAGCGGAGCACTGAAGCGAATGAAAGTGAAGCTTTAGATGGTCGGAAGACATCACTTCCTGTTTTCATCATCCTCTGCCGCCCGGGATTCTGGGAGCAGAACAAATCTGCGTGTTTGCAGATGGCCATCCGGACAAGAGAAAGTCACATTCGGAACATTCCAGTGTGGTGTATTCACTTCCTTACCGCTTTACCATGATTCACCGCTTCTAGTTAGTGACAAAAGGAAGTTAAGGACAGGCTTCCGGTTCCTAAAAAGAGGCGCTCATTTTTGCTTACAGTCACCCAAAACTAAAATTCAATCATTATTCATTTGCACTCATGTCATTCCAAACCAGCATGATTTTATATAGCAGAACACAAAAAGAGAAATTTCCTAGAATAGTACTACATTTACAACACAATGTAGTGGACGGTGACCATCGGCAAGCTCTAAAAATGATGAAAACACAGTAAATATAGTCCATTTGACTTTTGAGGCCATATATATATCATAGCTTTATCCGACAAACAGACTAAAATTGAATTCAGTATTTGTCCTAGTTTGAATATGCAGAAACACAAATGAGAACTGAGAGACGCAACATAGTGAAACATTCACGTAACAGCTACAGTTGTGGTGTTTAAAAGTTAAAATGAATAGAAAGAGTTAATTATGAGGTTAAAACGTGTCAATTATGCAATTGACAGAATAGTTCTTGTCATAATTATGACTTTTTTTTGTTTCTTTGTTATTTGAACCTTTTATTAGCATGTTATAATTTGACTGTCAGTTTCATATTTGTCCAAATTAAGACTTATGTCAATTTTGACATCAAACTAAATTAAAATTTTATTTTTCCTCCTGCCTTAGTTTGAATGTGAAAACACATGAAAATACAGAGCTGCAAAAACTGAAACGTTTATATGCGTTATAATGCATTAAGTGAAAAAAAATTATATTTGCAATTATGAT
The DNA here is from genome assembly GCA_032359235.1 of Enteromius mattozi. Taxonomy (NCBI): domain Eukaryota; kingdom Metazoa; phylum Chordata; class Actinopteri; order Cypriniformes; family Cyprinidae; genus Enteromius; species Enteromius mattozi. Next base: position 19,423,785 of record JAUMHE010000043.1, on the reverse strand, counting down.
TTT
>JAUMHE010000043.1:19404723-19416700 GCA_032359235.1 Enteromius mattozi | reverse complement strand
ATCACTCTGTTCTTCTATTTGATAATGTTCAGTGCTTTGCTACAATCTGTATTGTTAAAAGCGCTATATAAATAAAATTTTGATTGCCACACCTGCTAACTGCTGGTGACTCAAGAAAATTTACTGGCCATTAAACATTATTATATATTTTATAATAACATCATTTTTTCTGCCAAAATGTGAAAAGCAGGCTGTAACTAAATAGGCCTAAATTAATTATAATGAATTCTTTATAATTAAATGTATAATTATAGTATAGTTAAAAATAGTATAGTTTAATAAACATTATTTATATGAATATTTAATATTATTATAAATCAACAAAGAAATATTATTATTGCAATAACACCAAGCAATCAATGCAATCATAAGGCTTAATAATAACAATTATTATCCTTTATTTTATGTTATTCAATTATTATAAATATTTAAAAACTATCAATACAGAAAAGAAATACATTACCATAACACTACTAAGAGCAATTAATAACAACAACAACAATAATAATAATAATAATAATAATAATAATAATAACTTATTTAATGTTATTCAATTGATTATTATTTTTATAAATACAAAAAAAATATATGAATAAAGAATCACAAAAGAAAGATTACCATTACTACTATATTAGACAACAAATGCATAATATTATATATTATACAAATGATTATTTTATTACAATAAATATTTGTTGTCAAATATACAAAAATCAATAACAAAAAACAGAACTGTTGCTATAATACCATCAAGTATAAATAATAATATTCTACAGAGCAACAATAAATTTGATTACTAATATTTATGGCCATCTTAATTTCTTTGCTTGCAAGTGCTAAACCTCAGAGCTTTTGGCAAAAGCCAAAAGGAAGCTGCTCCCAAACACCAGCTGACTGTCAAATAACACGGTTTGATTTACTCACATTTGCTGCCTTTTCATTTCAGACCCTGCTTATACTGTTGTAAACTACATTCTTAAAACAAGATGAAAGCATAATGTTGTGGACAGAGCCCATCTCTACCCAGCAGTATGTCTTACCGGCGAAGGCTTTGGAGATGTTCTCTTTCTTCCACTCCCAGGGCTGGTCGTACTCATCAGCAGGCCTCTCGTCATCCTGGGGCAGACGGCTCTCTCTCTCGTCCTCCACGGGGGCCGCCCGGGGCCGAACACTCTCCTCGTACGGGCTGTCGTAAAGCTGCGGGCTTCTTCTGCCCCGATCTGTGCTGTCCTGGAGCTCTGGCATATGAAAAACACATTCAACTGAACCAGACGACACAATATTACAGCACATATGAATATGAATATTATGAAAGTGAATGAGGACTGGAGTTATACAAACATATACCACTGTCCAGACCACAAATTAAACAGAGTGGAATAACAGTGGCTGACTAAATGCTCTCTTTGGTATTATAAGAGATCCAGTGGGGAACTGCACTACCGCTTATGAACCGCTGGGCCTCAAACGGCTCCATGTAGCTGCTGCAGGCTTCTATGGCGTTCTGCTCCCAACCAGGTCTGGGCCGCGGGTCCGGCCTGGCGTCAAACGGGTCTGAGTAATCAGTCTCCCCGACCACAGGAGCCGAGGGAACCACCTGGGGAAAAAGAACAAGATTGATGAGTGATCATGATAATCATATGAATCAGAAACGATGACAGCTGCAGAGATTTTCACAGTACGCAATTCTGGCAGCTTTTGTACTTCTCCTTTTCATTTAATATAACTTGATGTACTACAATAAACTAAACCTGTAACAAAGAAACAAAAAACAGTAACTATTATTACTAAGTGACAAAAACACACCAAAATTACTAGAACCTTAAATCAAACTTTAAAATGAAAATGGACACACACACACACACACACATATATATTTTCCTTTTCATTTATATTTATTGTTTTTGTAATAATATTTAAAAAACATTTATAATAATAATAATAATAATAATAAATGAATTGGGCTGCTCAGTATTGTTATATTAATGTATGCATTTAATGATTCTTTATTGAGTTATAGTTAATATATATTTTTTTATATTTCTATATATGAATAACATCAAATAAATAATAATAATTATTATTATTTCTATTATTATTAAACTATTATTGCATACTTGATGTTACTGATTCTGTATTGATCGTTTTTTGAATATAATAAACTAAAATAATTAAAAATAAAATTATTATTAAACTTCTACTACATTGTTTTCTTGGTGTTACTGCAATAATACAATTTCTTTGATTATTGAATTTCTTTTAAATTGATACAAAGACTGCGCCATATATACACACACATACATACATACATATTATGCTTACGTTGCACAGAAAAGACCATTTTGTTTCACAGAAGAAAGAGAGATATATGAACCAAAATTTTGAGTCACATAACATTTTCATTTTTGGACACACAATCCCTTTATAAACTGAAACAAGGGAGACAGAGAGAGAGAGAGAGAGAGAGAGAGGGCTGGTGTGTAAATACCCACAGGCGTTGGGATTAAATGTATTTGGGTTAATGAAATTGATTCCCAATGCTCCCACCCTTTACTCTGATGACAAAAGACAATCATTACCGGCCGAGTTCAGGAAACCCAAGCCAACTGTGCATCTGGTTTGTTTGTTATGACATCTGCACAACTCATCCATGACACGTGCATCAAACACATCTACCCTAAAACAATCACAAGTCACTGCAATCCTATTAAAACAACTCCTGCGACTCTAATTACCACCTAATTTATGATTCTATCAATCTATATTAAATTATAATAAAATACATTGACATAAAAATAAACAACTATTTAATTAATGCGCATTTGTCATTATTACAAAATTCAAGCACACATTAGAAGAGAGAAAAAGCTTGAAATCATGACTATTTACCAAGACGATTGCATCTACAAAACTATGTTTTTACAGTTTTCTTGCCCAATACCAATCCTTTTTCCATACAGCAGCACAGAAAACCTTTTAAAGCACATAAATCTTACTGAAAACAGTCCAGTAAGCTCTCATATGTTAAGAAAACAAGAACTTACAGGGGCCTGCGGTTCCTCAAAGGTCACGATGTTCAGTGGTATTTTGCTACGCCCGAATTCCTGAGATTCCACTTTTATCAGTCTGTGTTTGGGAGACACGATCTTCACCTCCACTCCGTTGGATAGCACCGTGCCAAACGCTGGGAACGCTTCCACCGAGCCTGAGCCGTTCACCACCCGGTTGTCAGACGGTTCGTAAGGGTCCTCAAAGTCCAGGTCTTTCTGAGCCCTGTAGGCCCGTAGGATCTCACTTTCAGTGTAGTCCGGTTTGGGGGGCTGCGGCGGTCCTTTCCTGCTGCCAAAACTTAGGTGATCTCTAAACCACTTTGCCATGGGTCTACGACCAAGACAAGAATGAAACAGATCCGAAACAAGAATGTTAAAAGAGCCGAAAGGACTTTATCCTAGTTCTTCCATGGAACACCATCCATAAATCCTGAAACACCTAACCAATAAGTTACTTATTACAGAGTGTCAATAAATGGCAAAGAGGATATTGTGCAATAGCTCACCTCAGTTTCCCCAATGCATTGATGCTTTAGAACATCCAGCGCCTATTTGCTTGCAATAAATTGATCTAGAAAGCAAAAGAACGGCCATGACATATGAGAAAAAAGGCAGTATTTTAAGCCTCCACCCCTAGACCTGCCCCACTGGAAAAGACATGTATTACAGTAACTCAAAACCTCATGTTGTTCCAAACCTGTACAACTTGCATTATCCCATGGTACACAAAAGTAGTTAGTTAGCAGAATGACTAGGCAGATCTTTTTCATACAATCAAAGTGAATGGTGACTATGTCTGTCGAGTGTCAATCAAGGAAATAACTTAATTGAAGTATTTTTCCTCATAGAAATCTCTCAAAAGACTTAAAATACACTAAATTAGTTATTTAAGAACTTTCACGACGCTATTTTTTCTTTTTAAACCACAGAAACAAAGTCATGTTCACTTTCATTGGATGAAAACTGATGCAGTGTAGGTAAATAGTGACTGAGGTTGTCAGTCCCCCCACACATTTTGCTTAACAACTGCTTTTGTGTTTCAAGGATAATGGAAAACAATAGGATTTGGAACAAAATCGGCTTGAGTGAACCGTTACATAATTTACATTTTTTTGGCGAGCGGTCCCTTTAAACAAACGGATATCGTCATATATATTAGTTGATCCGCCTAATGCATTCGTATTTAGGTGATTAATAACCCGTGTTGGCGATGGTTTTATATAAATGAAACCAAACAAGACAATGTGATTCAAAAAGAAAGTTTCACACACGCAAAAACTCTCACTGATCATCTAACGTTAGGCAAAGAATCCTGTCAAAACAAGAACATGCACCAACTGCACACACCCACTTTCTTATTGTTCCCCCTTTAAATCAGCACATAACAGAGAGATTTTGATGTTTCTTAGACTGAAATAGATAAAAAACTGTCATTATAGATTAAAACTAACGTTAGCAACCCGGCTAACATCTTTAAACTCCGCTACCTCATATTATAGTCACTTTATTTGCCGATAATGGTGATTATATACACGATTGCTACAATCAATTAAACATATATTTCGAATGCAGAATTAATTTAGAGCACAGAAGTTAAAAAAAACAACAAATTAAAGCTGCATTTCGTTAGCCGGCTTGCTCGCTGGCTAACTATGCGACGCGATCCCGATGGATACGACGAGCGTGTGCAAATTGTTCATCTTATACGAGGGTTATAACTCATTAAAACTGTTCAGAAGCCCACAAAACATTTGCAAAATACTCACCTCTCAATGGTGGACGGATGGAAGTGAGTAAATAAAGCAGCCGTGAGGGGAATCTCAGAAGTGGCGAGCGTGTGCACGTGCAGATGGATGGATGAGTTGCATCGGATTGCATTGGCTGTTGCAGCTCAGCTCAGCTGGTGAACAACACATAAGCTCGACTTGTTTTTGAAGCCCACTGGAGAGTTGCATTGTCTTTGTTCTTGCTGAGGCATTTCATTTCGCGTGCTGGCTCGTGCTTTGGCTTGCACTGTGCAAAATCATGCGTGCCTGCAAAGCACAGCTGTTAAGAAAGTGCAGGGTTTTAAATGAAATAAAGAGATTAAGTGCAATAAAATGCAAATAGCAGGGGCTTCTGGTTAACCACACAGACCCACACACATTAAAAGATGTGATCCAATTCAATACATGCCCCATCTGTCACACCAGCTCTCATTAACACCTTCTCCATCAGCATAGAGAGGTCAAATTGTAAGGTTAGAAGGTCACCGACACTTTGGTGGATCAATATGGGAGATGGTGAATAATGGCTTGCCCACACATTGAATCGCATTAACATCACATTAGCAAACACCAAAACAAGCCGCTGATTCCATTAGCGGAATGACAAATTAAGTAACTTTAGCCAAATTTACATTGCAGAGGTGATTCATTTAAGTCTATCTACATGAAATGTTTAATATGAAAGCCTGTATCTTGCAAGGATTTAAAAAATAATAAAGCTAATCTCAAGTTTTTATCTCACAATTCTGATGTCTTTATTCAATTCTGAGACCTAAAGTCGCAATAATAATGTTGTAATATTACAATTTTTATACTTAGTTAAAATCTTGCAATTCTGACTTTTTCCTCAGTATTGAGATATAAACTCAAAACTGTGAGGAAAATCATAATTGCAAGATAAATGCTCAGATAAAAATCAGCAAATTCCTTGTTTTCATGACAGAAATGACTTTCCATAGTTTAACGCTGCTGAAAGACAGCATAAATGCATGTGATGTGTTATACTGATACAATGCATCAAAGCTAAGAAACTAGGGGCTGAAGTGGGTGTGAGCCACTGAGCTTTTATGTTGCATTGTGCCTACACTGAATTTTGATCAGGCACTAACAGCCTTAACTTGGCTGTGTAAAAATGCCTTTTGTGAAGCTCACAATATAAAATAAATATTGATGAATTATAGTATCTTAAGTATATTTCAAAATATTTGCTAAAAACAACACAACTCTGTGTCTGTGCTTGGAAACAAATTGAGGAACGTTTTATTTGTTGTTTGGGAAGATGAAATGGGATGATATGGGATTAGAGGTAATCAGTGGAAATCAGATTCAGATTCACTTATCTCCACTGAAACCCTCAAATGCATTTGCTTGTATTGATTGAGCTAACATGGAGAAACAAATACTACATTATAGAGTGCATGATACATTAAAAGCACATTACAGAGTACATTAGAGACAGTCAGATGATGCAGATCTAATAGACCCAATGAAATCCAGGCAATGGAAACAGCTTCTCATAAACAATGCTCCTCCAGCTAAAAAGTTAATCACAGAAAAATAAAAATCTCTTGATGTGGAGTCCAGGTTAAGGAAACTTAAAGTGGTCTGTGAAAAGAGTGGTGGTTGATTTGCTGGTCTGAAAATAAATATTTAATTTCAGCGCCCCAAAAATGCCACAGGATTCTCTCCATCCTAGTCAGAGCTGCTGTCATCGCTGTCTGTATACGCCCCCAAGAGGCTGAGAGAAGAACCGTTCTGAGATGCGACTGGCTGTGCATTGAAAGCTGTGGAGGACTCTGGTTTGGCAACACCTGCGCCTGAATGATTTGAAAAGACAAGGAAGCACAGGTTAACAGAGGTAATACCCGAAACGAAGTCCTGATACATAAATGCAACAGTAGGGTTTATGGTGTAAACTGCAGTGGGTTTTATCATAGGTAACAAATCCCTTTTTTTCCCCGCCCGACCAGTTAATAAAAAAAAAAAATGGCTTGTGCACTTCACATTTATACTATTCCTTGATTCTAGAGAAATAATAATTATACTAACTCCTGATATCCTTATATACATCCACTACAATTTTTTTTATTAAATAATTCTATATATAAAATAGTACTTTTATTTACTTATAAAAAAAGATATTTACAAATCAATTTTAAATGAGTGCTGTTTTCTTTTTCCTTTTAATTCAAAGATGCATTAAAAAAAAAAAAAAAAAAAAAAAAAAAAAAACTAAAATCAGTTTCCACAAAAATATGAAGCAGCAGAACTGTTTTCAACATCGGCAAAAATCAGAAATGTTTCATGAGCAGTAAATCATGATCATCATGAACCTGTTTGTGTGTCAGCCGCCTGTCGTGGTGCAGCAGCAGGTTTACTGACAGATTCTGCTGGTTTCTTCCTCACCACCAGAGAGCCCAGAGCTCCTTTCCCACCCAGACCTCCGACACTCCTCTCCCAGCTCTCCACCTTCTGTTTCTTTATGCCCACAGATGATGATCCCTGTGGAGATCAGGAGGAAATCAGCACAAACATTAATGAAAGAAACAGATGGGGTGATCGGATGAACAGAAAAACACATGTAAGCTAAAAGAACAATTGATTTTAGTACAGTCAACAATCCAAGTCTTTATTTTGCAGCAATGTCTGGCTGACTGTGCATTATCCTGGTAATTATTTATTGTGATAAATAAATTATTAGGTGATAAGATCGAGAGTGGAGTGATATGTGAAACATAAAACTAAATATAGCTGGTTTAAAGGTATACAGCAATGAAAGAGTTAATCCAAATCCTCAAGACTGTGTGACACACAAACACACAGAAAAAATGTATAAATGTTTGTCTTTACAATAACATTAACTATATTAACTATCATGATCTATAATTATACAGCATTTATTAATGTTACGTAATATTACGTTTTAATCTTAAACTTTATTAGCATTACTAATGTAAACAAATTAGACCGTATTATAAAGTGTTACTAAAACCTTTAATGATATAGACATTTTTTCTCTAATGATCTACATGTATTCGTGAAACATTTTTGCCTGCATTACATCTGCAAAATGAATGGTTTTACTGTTACATCCATGAGATTATGTAAGATCGGATGAATGTTATGTCATAGGATGTCATAGGTCAGTATCAAATTTATAAGACCATTTATGAATCATTAGATCTTTTTATGTTGTAAATAACAATCATTAACCTAATTATATAAAATTATGTTGTCAGTTCTCTACAAATTAATTGGATCTAGGATTTTTCGTTCCTAAAACTTACAGAAAAGGATTAAGCCAAAGAGATTTCTTAAGCTTTAATGCATTAAATAAATAAATATATAAAAACTAAAAGTTTTTCTAGTGATTAAATATATGTTTAAAATCTCTCTATCTCTCTCCCTCCCTCCCTCTCTGTCTCTCACACACTCTCCCTCTTTAATAAAGACACCGGGAAACACAGCAAATGCTGCAAAAGCCAGGAGAGAGGGCTGGCAAAAAGTAGCGAACAAATTGAATGCATTAGTGCTGCCCATGTTACATGTTTTTTCCTTGATATGTTATTTTATTTATATTTATATATAAATATAAAATATAATATATGTGTGTGTGTGTGTGTGAATCGTCGTAATTACTTTCTACACTTTCTTGCAAGATACTTGTCTTTTCCCACGTGAGTCAGTCCGCGTCAGTCGTGCTCTTTAACCAATCAGATGTGACCTCGCTATTTCAATCAATCATAACCCGCTACGAGCGCAGCCTAAATCCTGTTTACATGAAATAAACCTGCTCCCGAGCAGGTTTAAGCTTACGGACCTGTTGCTATGACAGCAAGTCCGAGATGCGCATCGAAGAATGAAACAATCCAAGATCAGGACAAATCCACAACAATCAAATCCATCTAACTGAGTTAGCGACGTACAAAGAACAGACCCCTGTTCAGGTCAGGAGTTTCATCAAACATGTGAAGTTTGGGTCAGATCGGACATTGTATGGCTGTTATAACAACTTCCTGTTTCATAGCAAAACATCAAATTTCGCCAGGCCGCCACAGACACACCCTTCAACGAAAGATCTTCACGATTTAACATTGCAAAGGCCTTTAGTTTACACTGACCAAATTTGGTGTTGATCTGAATAAATCTCTGGGGAGGAGTTTGTTAAAGTATGATGCCTGAAAATGACAATAATTACACAAAATTTGCTAAGATTATTAAAAATAACCAACTTCCTGTTGGGTTTGGGATTTTGCTCAAAGAGACTTTCTTGTAGGTAATGGTGTGCTACATGTGTGTACCGATTTTCGTAAATGTATGTTAGACGTAGCGGGAGGGGCACTTCTTTGAATGTAAACAGGTGGCGCTATTGAGCCATTTTGTCACACCCACTTCTGAAACCCATATCAGATGTCTATTTTCACCACTTTTGAGGTATATGCAAAGTTGTGTGACCTTTTGAGTATGTTTAGGGCCTCAAAAATGTGATTCATTCTGCGGCGGAATAATAATAATAATAATAATAAACGGAGCAATTCCAAGATTATTAATTAATTACTAATTATTTGCCTGAGAGCAACAATAAAGATACTACTTGACTGCAGCAAGTTGCAGCTGAGCAGTGGAGTATCCAGGGGCATGTACTGTACTAAAACAAAAACTAAAAAGGTAAAATTTGCGACTTTTTTCAATTCATAATTAATAAATGTGACCAAAATAAAATGTAAAAAATATCTCAATGTCAAATAAAAGAGGCTAGATTTGAATCTAATGTCTTTCTCTCCACCTGTGGTCCTGTGTTCCCATCTGTGGTGAGAATGTCTGTGGGTTTATCAGCCGTGTGTTTCTGGCTTAGGTCTTTTGCATCTTCTGTCTCTCCTTCAGAGTCTGAGTCCCTCAGTCGTTTGACCAGTACTCTCTCCAACATCTCTCTATGTGGAGCAAAAGAAAAGAGAAGACTTAAACACACTATATTTTATCATTTATGCTTCTTAATCTTGACATCATATGCTTTGGGGGAAAAAAAAAAAAAAAAAAAGACTTTTAGGTTACCATACATAGGAATATTAACATTTTGTACATAAAGTATATTTTAGATGCAGCAATCAATGAGAATTTTTTTTTCTGATTTAAAAAAAATCCAGGTTTGCTTTGCTTGTTTGTAGGGCTATACAATATTTTTTCATTCTCATGAATTTAACATTTTGTACATTTAATCATCTAACTTTTACTGACAGAAAACCACAGTGAACCCTTAACATTTCTCTTTTGTTCATAAGTGCTTATTGCAAGTGACTACAAGTCACACTAACTCTACCCCTGGTCATTTTTGTTTTTTTAGTTTTGGTAATTTTTAATCAAAATCTGAACATTTGCTTCCCCTCCAGAATGGAATTCCTTCTCTGATGACATCATCCCTAACCACACCCCTCCAACCATTAGCTTGATATAAGTGAGAGACAGAAAGGAGGGGTACTAGAATAAAACCCTTTCCTCTATTTAATATTTAATTTCAGTTGGAAATACTTTAGTCTGCAGCAACTTCCGGTTCACCATCGACAATAACGTGTAGTGTGAACAATGCATTTTTAAAAGGTCAAAAAAACCAAAAACATTTAGTGTATGAACCAAAAAGTTCAAAAGCTTCAAATAGTTCAAAAGTCCACTTACTTGGTCTCTCGCTCATCTTCCTCCTTCTCTCTTTCTCTCTGTCTCCTCTCCATCTCTTTATACTGGTCTAGCATGCCCTCAAAGTCCACCTGTGCCTGCCTCTGGTTTAGCTCCTTCAGCTCCTGCAGGTTCTCCAGCACCTCCATCTCCATCTTTGAGTCCCGTGTGCGGTTTTCCAGGACCTGCGACAACATTCAGGGAGTTATGTTTTAAGGTTGCATGAGCTTTTGTTTGCTTCCTTACAAAAGATACTGTAAAGACTATGTATTAAATGTGGGAAAATGCATTAAAAAATACATTTCTGAAAAATGGGGGAGGCAGTTAATCCCTAACAAAACTTTAAAAATTCTATCAGACCTTCATGGGGTTATTGAGTTCCTCTTCTTCTCGCTCCTGTTGGATCTTTTTCTCCTCCTCTTCGATCAGTTTCTCAGCCTGGAAATTTCTTGTTGCACCATGTTCCATGGCGTAATCTGTGTTCTCTGGATCTGTCTGTAAAACACAGCAATCAGATGAAGTGCAACAAAACAAACACAAAGATATCCATAAAAAAATCCTTAAGTGTTTGTATGCTGGTTTTAAAGAGTATGATGTGGGTGTTTATTCTAGTACCTTGAAAGTGATCTCAGCCAAGCATCGGGTGCATTTAATATAGAATCTGAAAATGGGAAGCCCCAGGTAGAGTTCATTCTGAACGGTCTCCTTACGAGCATTGAACTTCTTGCCTTTGTAAATGTACTCTCCACACGTTTTACACCTGTGCAACAACAAGCATTACCTCAAAGATGATATAATCTATAATAAACCTTAATTCTGATGTTATCCTCACTACTAGAGAAATCAAGAGATTTTTCACTTGTTTCACATTTAATATACTTAGCTTGTTTTTGCAGTGATATATATTGGTCAAAGAAGAGACATCCTATTTTTTTAATTCATTAAAATCTTCTCACTGACAAATGGGAAAAACTTAGCGGTTTGAAAGATAGTGGCAAAAGATTTTACACTTTTGGGCTACGCTGTCATACTTAAGAGTCTTTTAAGTAATTTAACGCTTGTTTGACAAGTTTTTTAATGCAAACTATTGTTACAGCGAATGACAATTTGTTCTGTAAAACGTGGTAAAATGGTCATTATACAGGTGCTGGTCATATAATTAGATTGTCTCCAATAGATTCCACTAATTTCATTCAAGAAGTGAAACTTGTATAATGTATACATTCAATCCACACAGACTGATATATATCAAGTGTTTATTTCTTTTTATTTTGATGATTATAACTGACAAACTATGAAAAGCCCAAATTTAGAATCTCAGAAAATTAGAATATTACTTAAGACCAATACAAAGAAAGGACTTGTAGAAGTCTTGGCCAACTGAAAAGTATGAACATAAAAAGTATAATCATGTACAGCACTCAATACTTAGTTGGGGTTCCTTTTGCCTGAATTACTGCAGCAATGCGGCGTGGCATGGAGTCGATCAGTCTG
>JAUMHE010000043.1:19387574-19402198 GCA_032359235.1 Enteromius mattozi | reverse complement strand
GATAATGTTCAGTGCTTTGCTACAATCTGTATTGTTAAAAGCGCTATATAAATAAAAGTGACTTGACTTGACTTGATGAAAGTAAATAAGCCCTTGTAAAGAGAGTAAGATGTTCTTCCACTGGAGCTCAAGATGCTCTGTTGGAAAACATGATCATTAGAGTTTGTTCATGTCCACTCCAGTCAAATTCAATCCAAAATCAAAATCATAGTTTGTATGACTGCAGTGCTGATTGGTTTCAGGAACTATAAACAGTGAATCCAACCTGAAAACTAATCTTTGTTGACCTCACGGTGACTTTTTCACCTTTTGCAACACAGCTGCTAGACCCTGATTCTACACTCTTAAAGGTTCTTCACTGGCATCTATGGTTCTATAAAGTACCTTCCACAAAAAGGTTCTTCCCCACTAACAAAATGTTATGAAAATATTATGTTTTTTCTTGGTTATACAAATGATAGGGGAACAATCCATTTCATCATTTTACATACACAGTCATCATTTTGCATTTCAGAGAAAGTTCTATGAACAATATAATTAACATTTTGTGTTACCTTAATGAGAACATTATCAAAGACCACATAATTGTTCGACATTTATGCAATTAACATTGCAAAAAGAAAATTTGTTCATATCATTGCCAGCTAAGAACGTTGCATGTTTACAGTGGAAAGATTCTTTACAGTTTTAAAAAAAGAAAACCATGGTTATTTTAAAAACTGTTCACCAAAATGTTATTTGGGGAATCAAACTGGTCCTTCTATTTGCTGCAAAAACCTTTGTGATGCAGAGGTTGTGGCTTTAATCCCTGTACCTTGAATGCAGTTTGGACAAAACCATCTGCTATATGCACTAATGTAAAGGAGGATATATTTCTCTGTGTTGAGTGTTTGAACCCAACTGGTTCTCTGTCCTCACTTGTCTCTCATCGGTTGGAGTTTAGCAGCTAATTCAGATGGCCTGCAGGGAGGACGTGGATATAATGCATTGTGGGACAGCACTCTACATGACACCTCCCATTTAATGATCCTTAATGGATCTGTTGGTTTTATCACACTAGTCAGAGCAGTGAGAAATCGGTGAAAGCTAGCAATTGTGTTGGTTTGAGTTTAATGAATTTTGGAGGAAAGGACTGTCATTTCTTTCTGAAATCACTGTAAAAAAAAAAAAGAAAAAAAAAGAAGAAGATCAAAATACATAAATGTAAATCATTTCAATGCATATACATTTTAAACAAAATACTGTTAAACAAAATAGTTTTACATCATAACTAATTTAAAGTTAAATCATGTTATGATGCTTTTTTTAACAGAGCAAGAATGGATTGCAGTCTGATCAATAAAATGCCAACAGCTTACATTATAAAGGTAATAAGGAACTGAAATGTACATAAAACTGATATTGGTATGACTGTTCACTAATTTCAATTATTTAGGAATAGTCTTATTTTGTGTAGTGCTTTATACAATACATATAGTTTTAAAGCAGCACCACAGTAATAAACAGGAAAATAACAGAATCAATGATGCAAAAAGACGATGTATGTAGTCATTATACAGCATTAGGAATACCTTTAAAATGATATAATGGGCATAGAAAATAGATGTATGTATGTGTTTGCAGTGATCAAAAAAGCCTGCCTTAATTCTCAGAAACATCTCAGTAAAAGGTAATACAATCTGTTTGCTGTGGGGAAATATTTGTGCTTCAGCATGCTGGCATTGATTCAACATTGTCTGAAAGAATATGCAATTCCTGCATGAACTTGATTAAAAACTGCCAGGTGTCTTTGTCTGTGGATGAAATATTGCAATTGGCTTTGTGAAATTAATCAAAAACACTCAAGCTAGATGTTGTAGTGAATATGACCATATGGTCAACTATTTTTAACTATGTTTTTCCTCAACCATCAAAAAGAGTGATATGGTGTAAATCCTGAAATAAAGATTTAAAGTAGATCAAAAAAGTTAATCAGTTGTCCTAAGACAAGAACGCATATTTGTTTTAAGACAACTTTGATAAAAGGTTTAAATGTTGACTACTGTGTATTATACTAAAAAATTGGGTCTACTAAATTGAATTTTGAGGACTCCCTAAATCAGTTGCATTGAATGATCAGAGTCTCTAAATCCAAAAGTTTAATAAAAATAAAATAACCTGCTGAAAAAGTTAATACAATCAAGAGTAGCAATACAAATAGATGAAGAACCCAGAGAAAACAAGAGTGTGGCACCAAACAGAGAAAAAAACCTGTGTGTGTGTGAGAAAGTACTGCTTGTTAAGACGATTAACAAAATCCTGACTTTGATTACATTATGTTTGAGAGAATGTGACAGTCATTTCGATTGACATCAGCAGACAAACGCCTCTACAACACCCTCACATCACACTGATTTTGCATTATTAGCTGAAGGGTGGGTTGAAATTACGAATACAGGTATTTACAAACATTAATTCGAACACTAATAAGCTTGATCAAAGGTCAGGAAATCATAAGCCACATTTGTAATTTAAATGACTCTTTTTATGTTCTGAAGAGACTCTGTTATTGCTGCAAAGCTTCAGAAATACTGTACAAGGGCACAGACCTGTTATTTTAAATGAGAGCAGAGACAAGTCAGCAGATCATCTAATGGCAATGGTGTGTGGGTCTGGTTTCCAAAAATACGTTTGTGCAGTGGGTTTTGTCCAGTTTATTTTGTCAATGCATGTCACTAAGCTTATTGTGAGCGTTTCATCCATGCATTTATTCATTAGATTTTTTTCCACTTTGCTATCTAATCAAAATGGCTTTGCATTCACATCTGTCTCCATTTTGGTATGCAGTGCTTACTTTTCACAATCCCATCAACAACCAATGGATAAAATTCTGACCTCTGATTTCACTCTGGATTGCTTCATAATACAGAAGTGAAGTCAGACAACTTTAAAATACAATATAGGCTACATAAGATCATGTCCGCAAAATATGTAAATATGCATGCACAACATATGTAAACATAACATTTCTTTATCTTGAACAGTAGAGCAGGGTGCTTGCTATCCAATATATCTTTCTTTATAGCAACATATTTGGAGAAGCACTCCATCACTTGCTCACCAATGGATCCTCTGCAGTTAAAGGGTGCCGTCAGAATGAGAGTCCGAACAGCTGATAAATACACACAGCTTTTCACATCACAAGACATTAATGGACTGCAATGCATTACTTGTTTATTGTTGTGATGCTTTTATCAGCTGTTTAAACTCTCATTCCGACGGCACCCATTCACTGCAGATGGTTCATTGGTAAGAAAGTGATGTGATGCTAAATTGATAAATTTTTACAGTAGATTCACATCAGAAGCCATGTCCCACATTAATGTGTCTAAACTGACAGCTGAGTAATTCTCTACAGCTAAGAATTGTGGGGCAGATCAAGCCGTCGTAAGCCACTTTGAGGCTGTGGCTTAAATAACGCTTTCTGGTGAAGAAATGAAAACATGTCTGCCAGAAGAGGAACAGGAACTTCCTTCTCCACACGCTAATCTCCAGCTGCAATAAAAGCACAGGCTGTTAATGAGAGCAGGTCAGTCCTGTTAGTCATCAGTTTTACTAATATATGTCCTGCCTGACACTAATTTAGTCTGATGTTCCATTCAGGATGAAAGATGAAGCAGGAAGTTGAGAAGGTCAAAGCTGGATAAGCTTTTATTCATGTTGGATGATTCCTTCCTAACACAACATAAAACTGAACTGAATAAATACTGTTCTGGTTAAAAGGAAAGTCACAAATCTGCAGTTTTCTTGAACATTATGAATTGAACATTTAAGAATTTTCTACATGTAACTGATAATTGCTTTTGACACGCGGCCACTAATATTTGTTTCTGTAGCTTTTTAATGTCATTATGAATTATGTGGATAAATCACATGAAACCTGTCAAGAACATGTCAAGGTCATATTAGTTTCTGCATAAAAATGCATGCATGTCGTGTTGTAATTTTCATTAAAATTAAGCACATTTTCCTATTTAAATTCTTACTGTTGCAAACAAAAAATATATGTAAATTATTAATGCATCATTTAGTACTTGTTATATTGCCAATCATTTATTCTGATGTTAATTAAAAAATACTTTTCTTTAGCAAAGATGCATTAAACTGATTGAAAAATAAATAAAAAAACCCCCAAAATTAATAACTTTTTTTAAATTATGTATTATTTGAATATACAATATTACTGTTTTTACTCTATTTTTGATCAAATAAATGTAGACTTCTTTTTAAAAATGACCTTAAACATTTGAATACTGGAGTGTATAAAAATAAATGAATAAAAATCATGGCATCAGATCAGGGTTTCTTAAACTGGGTTTCATGAGTTGATGAAAAGATAATAATTAATGAAATCATAAAAGAAACCTCAAATTAAAACAAATAATTGTATAATAAAAACTATCAAAATGCAACACTTCATATTTTCAAAATACAGTACTAAATATTTTATATTTTAAGTGATTATAAAACCATTGATACACAAAAATCACTGGTATTCAAAATATATATATTTTTTTGTACCAACATTAAGTATTTCTTTTTTACTACTGTTAAGTTTAAGACAAATGTCTTAAAACCAAGCCTTAACTTAAGACAAACATTTAGAAAGTGAATATGGAGTAAGTTGAAGGTTTTGATGACAGATAGAGCTGGGTGTCATTGGCGTAACAGTGA
This sequence comes from Enteromius mattozi, assembly GCA_032359235.1. Lineage (NCBI taxonomy): Eukaryota > Metazoa > Chordata > Actinopteri > Cypriniformes > Cyprinidae > Enteromius > Enteromius mattozi. The sequence goes on along the minus strand of JAUMHE010000043.1, from coordinate 19,397,485 downwards.
AACTGTAAACTGTATTCCCTGAAAATGTTACCAAGAGGCAGTAGATAAATGATAAATAATAAAGGGCCCAGAACTGAACCCTGTGGGACACCTGTAGTAATATGTGATGACTTAGGGTGTATTCACACCTGTCTTGTTTGGTTCGATTCAATCAAATTCAAGTTTGTTACCCTTATTGGTGCGGATCTTTTGGGCAGGTGTGAATACAGCAATTGCACTCGGGTCCAGACTATACTACCATACCGAGACCCAGGCTGAAGAGATGGTCTTGGTCCGGTTCCAAATGAACTGGTATGGTTAAAAGCAGCAATTCTTTTTTTCTATTCGAACGTACAGTATGTGCCCTGTGAAGTGGACATCACCGGATATTCCGCAATGATTCCAGTTCAAAGCGAACTTATACGTTCCATTCCATAAGTGCATTTAAGTGTGCCAAATTGTATTTATTTACAGCACAAATCCGTGAATGAATGTTCGGAAGTGAAGTAAACTTTAACCCTTGCTCAGTAAGTAGGGAGCAATCAACACTTTGTAGGGACCATGTTGATCGGAACACAGTTCATGCACAGAGCTCTCTTCTAACGAGCTGATTATCAGAATCAGGTGCGTTAACAAAGAGAGACATACAAAATATGCAGAGCAGTGGGGTGCGAGGATTAAGAACCGCTGGTTAAATGCATGAACCAATGAATGGATGACCATTTTGTTTACAATTTCTGGTTCACTTGCAAAAAGAGCAGTGCGAAAGTGAAAAAAAAGCACACCAAACCAAAAAAATCAACTTTGTATTTGGTCTGAACCAAAGCAAGTGAGCTAGCAGACTTTGCAGGTGTGAATACACCCTTAGATTTAAACTGACCTAGTTGAAAAAACAAAGTACGACCCAAGAGATGTAAACCAATGGAATCCAATCTATCTAATAGAATTTTATGGGAAATGATGTTGCATAAATAAAGGTCTTGAGTCAGCAGCTACCAATAAATCTTTAGAAATGCTGACAAGGGCAGTCTCAGTACTATGGCAAGTACGAAAACCGGATTGGAATTGTTCATATAGATTATTTACTGAAAGATGATCATGTACCTGAGCTGCAACAACTATTTATCTTTCTTTACAATAAATGACACTTGTTTTGACATTTTGCATCTTGTGCAATGACATTCAGACAGTCCACTGTATATGAAGGACACATTTATAAAGCACTCACAAAATGGTGGTTGTGATAGTCTGGAGGTTTACGCTGTGAACTGGGAATTCAGATGTTGCAAGTCTGATCCCTGGTTAAGTACTTCCAGTGAACTTAAAGCCACTGAGGAAAAACCATCAGGCCCTTGAGTACTGCACCTACTGACTACAGAGGGACTGATCCCACAGTCACTATGATGTAAACAAGATTTTTTAATAGTTTATAGCTTCAAAGAGTGACTTTCTAACTTTATCTTCCTGTCTGACTCACTCTAGCTTTGAGTAACTTCTAGTACAGGACGATCAGGATGAAAAGATGGCGACCATGCTCTTACCAGCGGGTCCTGATGGCTTGCGACCGTACACTCGAGAGTCTCTGGCGGCCATCGAGCAGAGGATCAGCGAAGAGCGGACCAAGAACACGAAGGATACCAAGACGGACCCAGGGAACACGGAGGAGCCCAAACCCCGCGCTGACCTGGAGGCTGGGAAGGTGTTGCCTCGTATCTTTGGCGACATTCCCACAGGACTGGTCGGAGTCCCGCTGGAGGACATCGACCCTTTCTACTTCAAAAATCAGAGGGTGAGTCAGTCTGAGGTCACAAGTGGCTTTCAGATGTTTTAGTGCATCTTAAAGGAGGAGTAAGTGCTGTAAATGAAGTCTAATGGATGTGAAGTTCATGTTTTTAGCTGATAATTGCCACAGTCCTTGAACAGACGGATGTATGTAAATAAACACACATAATGATTTTGTCTGTGTTTGAACGCACCTTGAACGCACTCATATGGTTCTTCTGTCCAATAGGAAAGAAATTCAGATCAGTTTCATTAATATCTCAGTTTCTCTCAGACCACAATGAGACAATCTGGAAAGCAACATCTGACAGATTTGCCAAGATAAAGTCTGCTTCAAAAGTCAATATGAAATAACATTCCTCATCAAATTTTTTCACAACCTAATATTTTGAGTCGCTTTTCACATTCATTTACAGACTGTATTGGCTCACTTAAGGAGTTTATACTTATACTTTATACTCATTTATAAGTTAATACTTAATTAAAAAACTAACCTTCCTAGAAAAAATTTTCATTGAATTAAATGGCTCGTTTTAATTTGATGTTCATTCAGTAGTTTTCATTCACAATCATATACACCGCAAACAAATATGTCCTTAGTATTTTTGTTGTTTACCATTAGAAATATCCAAAAATTCTTAGATCAAAATACATTTACTGAACATACAAATGACACTACTCTAGTTTTCTGAGAAATACATCCATTTTTGTTTGAACTGAGAACAAATGTCGGCCAATGGGGTAAGAAAAATAATCTCGTTTGCCCTTTATCCCATTTTCAGATATTGGATTCTCAAGTTAATGTATCTTGATTTAAGAGTGTTTAAATATTTATGTGGAGAAACAACATCTCACATAAGATGAAGAATATAGAATCAGAATCAAGTATTACAGACAGCCATGTGATTATCTAGCCTACTTCGACTATTGCATGTCTGATGCAGAATAACTTACAAAAAAAAAATCACACTGACCCTAAACGTTTGACTGGTATTATGTGTATCTATAGCAGCAGAAAAGTGCCATTTCATGTGTCCCGATTGACTGTTTTCTCTTCTTTTACAGACTTTTATAGTACTAAACAAGGGAAAAGCCATCTTCCGCTTCAGTGCCACATCTGCGCTCTACATATTCAGTCCGTTTCACTGCATCAGAAGAATCGCCATAAGAATCCTAGTCCATTCATATCCTTCCACTGCCTCTTAGAAGAACCTTTCTCTATGTGTGCATGTTTATTGCTTGGAGAATTACAGAGAGATTTGGTCTGTTTACAGCCGTGCTTCTGATTTGTGTTTAATAACTTGCACAGATATCAGACCCTAAGACCACAAGCTTCTCTAGAAACACAGCTGCACTGATTTCTTTATTAATTTGCAAGACATTTTATAAATCTGGTTTCCAAAAGCAACATTTTAAAAGCCAGGTATACTTTGACCTGGTCCAGTATGTAACCACCTAGTACAGGTAAATACCACATATTCTCTAGAAAAATAAATAAAAATAACTAGGGTGGTGCCTTTTCAAAAAGTACACCATTTTAAACCCTTAAGAGTTAAAGGTACTTAAAGGGCCCATATTTGTAACTAAATGGTTTGTTTTATACCTTTTGAAAAGGTACAAGTGTCCGCTTTTGTACCTTTTTTTTTGAGAGTGTACCAAATGCAATGCACTAGCAACCATCAACAACATTATAGTAGTTGTAGTATCATTATAATGGCGTCTGCATGTGCAAACACCACTTATATGATCAGAAAATTCAGTAAAAAGCGTTTTGCTTTTTCCCATAAGGCCTCTTAAACTAATCATTATTATCAAAAGGCATCAAAATCCAAAAATCTGGCCCAACAGCAAAATGATATCCAGCTGCTCACACTTTGAGGCGAATCTAAAATGCTTACCATCAGAATTCTATTGGATTTGGTCTCATTTCTGAAACAGCCCTGTTATGTTCTTCTCTGGCATCGGCAACCAAATCCGCTGAGATTCCTCTTCTAATTCCCCAAATGAAATAAGAGCAAAGTGATTTGGCATCATGTAACAGCTGCACGTTACAGCGTGCCGCATGCACAGATGTTTTGAGCATCCGCAGGTGTCCGGTCCTGTGCCAGCCGCTTCTGTGTTCAAACAATTAAAACCTATTTAGCAGAGAGAAGGACAGATATTTATTACAGACTGTATCACAATGTCACTCCACATTACTGTCTTCATGCTTCCAATGACATTTTAAATTACACTTTTCTTAGTTTTTTTCCCATCAAATATTAATTATTGACAAAATAATAATTATTTTAATACTACAAAAGGCAACACTTTACTTGAAGCCTTTATATACAGAATAATGCATCATGCGTTATTTTTAACGCATTAATTATGCCTTGTAATGCACCTTATAATTCATGTTAAGTTGAAGGATTTTTCTTTTAAAGTGCAACATTAGAAAGTTAAATGCACTAAAACACATGACCAAACAAACCATTTCCAACATAACAAGGAATCTGCAGACATTTTAACATTGGTTACAATTATTTATAAAATGATACATGCATTTATTGATGCATTTATACATAAAAGCTTCAAGTAAAGTGTTCAATAAATAATTATCCCATTAATCTGTTTACATTGACAAAAAATAAAATAATAATTATCACTGACACTGAAATATGGTTTTGTAAAAATATAAAATAAATCTGAATTTAAAGACATTTTCAGTTGTTTTATAGACTATATTATTCAATAAATATTTTTACCATTAAAATATATAACATTTATCCCATCCAAGCCCGTTGTCTACAAAAAAAAGAAAAGTTGTGAAATGCATTTGAATAATCTTTTAATATTTTTTCACAATGTATATTTTCATGCTCTAAGCAATTTACAAAGAAAAAAGTTTTCAAAAGTGCTAATAACATGATGTTAAGTCTTCTAAATTTTCCAAACATTAGTGAGACACAATTGTAGAATGACCCACTTCTCATTCAAACACTATACCGTGTCCTCTGCCTGGATGTTTATTATAAGCAGTTCAGATAGGGCCAGCGATATCTTGTGTTATCCCCAAATGCCACAGGCTCTGAAAATCCCCACACTGAGTCCATGTTCAGGCTCTATTAAAACCTCAAATACAGAATACAGAAAACTGAGTAAAGGAACAGATGCTTGCCTATCACCGGGGTAAAATCCTTCCATATTTTCAGTCATGATAAATAGAAATGACATCATGAATATTGCAGGCTAGCAACTTCTTTCAAAGCTTCTTTAAAGACATGACGCAAAGTCCTCATTTACTGTGTAGCTTGATCCCAACTTTAACTTACCTTGGTGATGTTTTCGAAGGGTCATCCGTAACTCTTGTCACAGGCATTCATTCTGAAATATAATAAATGATATCTGACATTTCCAGGTTTCCAATTTATGCTTAAAACATGTAGACTCAGAGGTCAGTAGTAATATGCAGGGATAGATTAAATGTACTGAATTATAAAGATTTTTAAAACTGAAAATAATGTATACAATAGAATACAACATAGACAATTCACCCATGTCTTAATTCAGTTAAAAAAAATGTAAATGTAATTTTAAAGGCATTTTTGATTCAACTCAACCATGAACTGCTCATTTCCTTAACCTGTTCACTTTGTTTAGCTTGTTCATCATGTGCACAATTTTGACAAACTGCTCCTTCATGGCCATGTCGGATCCTCCGCTGTGGACCAAATACCTAGAGTGAGCAACACCATTCTTCTGTTTTTAAATGTTTAAGCATATTTAAAAATACAGTGGGTATGATGTATTTTACTACTACTACTACTGCATCATTTTGGTGATCTCTAGAAAATGTCTTTTAAGATATTCTTATTTATTCACTGTTTAAAACTATTAAAAAACATTTTGCACACATGCTCTTTTTTGTTGAAATGAAACTTGTCAGTCATACTATAACCAAAATTAAAATCTTTTATTAAATAAATATTTAAATTTTTATATATTAAAATATATATTATTTACCAACCAGGGCTGCGTTTCCCAAAAGCATCGTAGGCCTAAGTACATCGTAGACCCATTGAAACCAATGGAGCTACAGTCAACTTAGGCTTATGATGCTTTTGGGAAATGCAGCCCAGGTTGTTTTATCAAAAAAACAAAAAAATAAATAAATAAAAAATAAATAAATAAATAAAAATAATAATAATAATAATCATAATTTTGGTGGTCTCTAGATGTCTGTATATATACTTATTTGTTAATCATTTTAAACTCTAAAAACAGACAAACATTTAATTAAATATTTTTTTTTAATATAAATAAAATTCATAACCTTAATTACATTTTATCTGAATTCAAAACATTTAAGAAAATTTTAAAGGTTTTTAAATAAAATGTAATCTATTTAAATAGCACTTTTTACAAAACAAATCATTGCAAAGCAGCTTTACGGGAAATTAAGTTTATACAGTATGTTTATATATTGTAGAAACAATATATTAATTTACTTTAATTTAATTTATATGTCTGTTTAGTAGAAAATATTAATCATCACTTTGGTTATCTCAAGAATACGTCTGTGTTAGATATTGATATTTTCCTCCCTTTTTTAACTAATAAATTTTAATAAATTGCACTCATGCATGTCAATGTGAACTGTTCATAATACTTTCAAAATGATGCATTTCTAAGTGAAATAGGATATTTACTGAGAAATAAGTGTGCATTTATCCTGATTTATTGTTGACTTTACTGTAATGTTAACATTCATAAATTCTTCAGAATGTGTACACTGATGCTAAAAAGAGTTTTCATCTTAATTTAATGCTTTGCTAAGGTCCTGATGACCACATTGGTAAGAGCCACATTATTCACAATTCTGCCTGCAGCATCAGGAATGCCACATTCCCATGATGTCACTTCCTGTTATGTTTTGAAGAGCTATAGCATTACAGCTCATTCACATGGGAGCGTGACCATGTTAAATTTAAGCTAAAGCTGCATAGAGCAGGTTTCTGGTGTCTAAGCCGTGGCCTAGATTTTAACAGATGACCAGAGTCTCCATATTCACTGATTATACCTCTAGATGCCCTAATACAGCCACCATGACCCAGCTCCAATCAAACATCATATGCATGCGTGAAATAGATTTCGAACAGATTGAATCTGAGCATGCAGCATGTTAACGATTCACCACTTGCATCAAAATAATCATTGAGCGAATTTTATGCATGTTACTCAACAAGTCCACGGCTAGCTACACAACTCAATGTAAATAGTTGATGTTTGCTTTTCCATTCGTGCAGGTATACATTCACTGGCATTTACACGTTTGAGTCTCTAATAAAGATGTTGGCCAGAGGGTTTTGCATAGAGCCCTTCACCTTCCTCCGAGACCCATGGAACTGGCTGGATTTCAGCGTCATCGTCATGGCGTGAGTTTGGCATTCACTTTTATTAACCCTATAAAGCCCACTGTATCATATTTGATATACTAGACCGTTCTAAATATCCTCCTTCAGCTTGTGGTTCACATGTCTTTGTTGAGGAACCTTTACTGACTTTTTATAAAGTAAACGCAAGAATAATATATATATTATTAGTAACATTTCAGGACAAATACTTACTGGGCTGAAGCAACTTATGTTTACTTGATTATCTATACTTCATGGTTTTGGAAAAATCATGCGAGTATCAAATTTGATCATCATTTAAATTACAATTCTTCAGAGTGTTCTGAAACAATGGTTCACAAATATGAAACATTTGTTATAATTTACTTACCCTCATATCAGTCCAAACTTGTATGACTTTCTTTCTTCCCTGCAACATAAAAGGAGAAATTTAGTTTATTGTTAATGTTGCATTTATAAATACAACAAAAGTGGACAGTGACTAATACCACAATGCTTCATAAATGACAAAACAACACCAGAGAGCATCATGATAATAGGTCATATGATTTCTTGTATTTAATTTCTTCTGAAATACAATCAGAATTCCGGAAATGTTGGGACATTTTTTAACTTTGAATAAAATGAAAACTAAAAGACTTTAAAATTAGGTGAGCCGCTATTTTATTCACAATAGAACATAGAAAACATAACAAATTTAAGCCCACCAGCAACTATAGTTAGGTTAGGTTATAGTTGTCGTTTTCCTTTTGTAATATTTTTCTAGATGTTATCCAGCTTTTATATTTCAATGACATGCAAACAAAGAACCAAATAAAGGTATTGACTTCCTTGATGCCACATGAGGCTGTCAACTTCCTACTACTACTCCTACTTCATGGAAACATGGGAAGGGCAAACCCTTTCAAAAAAAGAACATTTTCATGTTACTAAAAAGTTGGCACAGGGGCAACAAAGGGCTGACAAATCAAGAAATGTTGAAAATTTTTGAAAGAGAACATGGTCCAGAAGCACCGTCATGTCCTGTGGGCCAAGGCTCATTTAAAATGGACTGTTTTAAAGTGGAAAAGTCTTCTATGGTCAGATGAGTCCAAATTTGACATTCTTGTTGGAAATCACAGATGCCGTGTGCTCTGGGCTAAAGAGGATAGTATTGGGGTGCATAAGTACATACGGTATGAAACTTAGTTTTCATTTTATTCACATTTAAAAATGTCCCAACATTTCTGGAACTTGGGTTGTAATATTATTACTTTGTGTAAATAGCAGACAAAAATTTAAGTTGCTTTCACTAAAATGTTTGATCTTAGCGGATCTTGTTCATGTTCACATTTGCTGTGTATGGATATATTTTACTGGAAATATAAACAAAAACGGGCTGTTTTTTAAGTAGATATCAGACCATATTCCCATGAGATGCAGTTATTAAGCTGTCCATGGTGCTGAACACCAAACCAACGAGACCCAAAACTGCAGCTGAGTGTGAATATAAAGCGAGAGAAACTAAGAAAGATGTAAATCAAGGGATGCAGGTATCTAGATCGGGATTTGTCAGGTGACCTAAATATCCAGCATTACAGCTCCACCAAATCAGAGGATTGGATTAACTGAAAGAGAGAGACAGACTACTGCAGGATGAACATTTCCCCTCATTAACAAACTGCTCTAGTTTGTCCTTGCAAGCTGTTTTCAAAGTTTAGAGGGTTTATCTCCTCTCATGCTTTGCATCTGAACTTTTGTAGGGTAAGATAAACATCAGATGCGCTCCTTCTCAAGAAACTTTTACATTTGTGACCCATGCTCTTACAAAAATAAATGAATAATTAATCATTTAAACTCAGCTATTTATAACATTGTCTGTAATCACACACAGCGAGAACAATCTGCTGGTGTGTGACTGACACCAAAACATCCACTCTGGTATTAATTTAGCAAAATGATCAAAGCTCATAAAGCCCAGTTGATTAGATTATTGTGATGCCTCTTTGGGAGATGGAGCAGATTTCAAACGTCATATCCTCTGGCTAGTGAAGTACTGTGGGAAATGAAGACGAAATAAAAAGTTTTTTTTTTTTTAGTAATATTCCGGTTTCAGTACAGGTTATGCTGTATGCACAGCTTGTGTGAAATGTGATTAGCACAGGGAATTATTTTAACAAAAAGCAGTTAAAGTAGAAGTCTATAATACAGTGAGGTAAAACAATAAATTACATAAAAAATATAGCCACAAGACAATCGTTACATGTGTTACCTTAAAACTAGTGTGATAAATCAATTAGCCTACTTAACTTAAGTTGGTCCTGGAGAGGTCCTGGAGTGCCGATGTCCCTGAAAAAAATTAGCTTCTTCAGGTGTGTTTGATTAGGGTGTGAAGCTAAACTATGCAGGATATCGGCACTTCAGGACCGACGTTGCCTACCCCTGTTATATACTATAATCAATATGGTTAACTTACACGTGATATGCATAAAAATGTATGGTTTTTCCACCCACAGGAACAAGGTGATTAACATTTAAAATAATTAAATTAAAATGGACTGGTGTTTTAGTATTATTAATGTGTTACATATTATAACATACATTATAATAATATACATAATAGTTTTTATTCATATTTTGAAATTGCTTTTATTTTTATATTTGATTTGATTTGGTTTTATTAATTTGTTATGTGCATAGTGAAGTGAAGTGAAGTGAAGTGACTTGTGGCCAGGTATGGTGACCCATACTTGGAATTTGTGCTCTGCATTTAAC
>JAUMHE010000043.1:19370188-19387474 GCA_032359235.1 Enteromius mattozi | reverse complement strand
CTGCCGGACCTGGGACTCGAACCCGCAACCTTTGGGTTACAAGTCCAACTCCCTATCCATTAGGCCACGACTGCCCCCATACATATCAGTTTTTGTTCTTTAAAATATTTCTATTTATTTTTATTTCAGTTTTTCAACTTAAACGTACAGTATTTAAGTTAATTGGTCAGGCAACATTTCTTATATTCTTTTAGTTTTTAAAAAATAATAATCTGATATTTACTTTATTTTATTTTTATCCTTTTTCAATTAATAAATGTTTTTTTAAATAGTTTTAGGCATAGACAAATAGTCCCATAGGTAAAAAGGCAACTGAGAAACTTTATAACTCATTTACCGCACATTTATAAGAATTAATCTATTATATATTAATATGCACTGATGTTTATTGATATTTGCGATTCACTTGTGTCCTTACTAGCCAACAAGAGAAATTATTACTTTTGTTTTATATTAAATTTTATAGCAAAGCTTATTATGTGTACAAGTTACTGAAGCCCATTTCCGCCACTGAAAAAAAAAAAAAAAAAAGATTATTGTGACTTTATTTTGCACAATTCTGACTTTATAACTCGAAATTGCGAGTTTACATCTCACAATTCTGATAGAAAAAAGTCAGAATTGTGTCTTTATATCACACAATTGTAAGTTATAAAGTCAGAATTCCAAGATATAAAGTCGCAATTCTGATAATATCATGCAATTCTGACTTTTTTTCATGTATTTTCAATTTTATATCTAGCAATTCTGACTTTATAGCTTGCAATTTTGAGTTTATATCTCACAATTCTAAGGAAAAAAGGCAGAATTGCGAGTTTGTATCAAGCAATTCTGAGAAAAAAAGTGAGAATTGTGAGATAAAAAGTCGTAATACCCTTTTTTAAAAATGTTTATTCGGTGGCGGAAACTGGCTTCCATAAGTCGTCTCCACTTTCCATGAGTCAAAATTATTATTCTGCGTGAACATAAATCAGTGCACAAATTTTTTGAGCTATTTTAAAGAGCTGAGCTCTTTTGTAGAATTACTTTTGTTTTTATTTTTTCCCCCAGTTATGTGACAGAATTTGTGGACCTCGGCAACGTATCAGCATTACGGACCTTCAGAGTTCTGCGTGCTCTAAAAACTATATCAGTGATCCCAGGTGAGAGACGCTATCCACTTTACTTTCATACAGGCACTGGAAAAGCAAATGAACTTATTTATTTGATTGCAACATTTGTTTCTTTTCTTTCAGGTTTAAAGACCATTGTCAGTGCTCTCATCCAGTCGGTTAAAAAGCTAGCGGACGTGATGATCCTCACTGTTTTCTGTCTCAGTGTCTTCGCTCTGATTGGTCTACAGCTCTTTATGGGAATCCTACGACAGAAGTGTGTCCGTAGCCCCGCCCACTGCATTAACTCCACCTTCCCCGGCAATGGAAGCTTTGTTTGTAACAACAAGACCTGGCTCTCCATCAAGGACTTCTTAACTAATGAAGGTTCAGACGATTTTTATTGGACATAATGCTACATATGCACAGCAATCACTAATTCTTCTTTCAATTTAAAAAGTTGCAGTGCTCACTAAATCAAATCGATGTGCTGAACTATGTACTGAATCACATTAAATCATTCTGAATTTACAAAACAAATCACTTTTGCATTGAACTGATAACCAATGAATCGTGAATAGAATCGATTTGCTGTCTCACCCCTACTTTATAGATTGATATTTAATGTTGAACAAGGTTGAGTGATGGGCACTGAAAGCAAATCAATAAAACTCACAAGATAACGTTTGTTAGTCAGTATTAGATCAGTATGACAGAGGTCAACATGCTTCTGCTAAGCTTAACGGATTCACAAAGTACTTACGAACTCTGTAATCTAACTAAACAGACATTTAAAGCAGTGTTATTTTAGCGTACACATCACAGGTTTTGTCGATATATTTATTTTTTATATTTTCTGTTTTTATTTTATTTATAGTTAAAGTTTTAGCAATTTTCTTCTGTTTTTGTAATTTTTGTTATTTTTTTTCAATATGTACCAATATTTATTTATTTATTTAGTCATTATTTTAGTACTTCAATTTAAACTAAATAAAAATGAGAAATGCTACTAGCAGAAATCAAATAACTAATAATCATATATTATAATCATACTTAACTAATAATTAAGTAATAATAATAATAATAATAATACAAATAATTATTATTAATATGTATTATTAGTATAATAATAATAATAATAATAATATAAATTATAATGAATAATAAATAAAAATCATAATAATAACAATATTTTTTCGTGTTTTATTTTATGTTAATGTTTATTCACATAATGGAATTTTATTTAGGGTTTTAGTTCATTCTAATAACCCTGAAACAAGGTTTCAGTGATTCAGTGATTGTAAAGTAAATTAATTACAATTTTTTTTTTTTTATCGTTCCCTTAGACAATTTCTACAAAATTGAAGGATCCAAGGATGCCTTAATATGTGGATACAGCAGCGATGCTGGGTAAGTCGTCTCGCTAATTACACTGAGATAAATCCAACAAGGTTGTAGAGTGTGAATTAGTCAATATAAAATTTCTAAAATATAACTTCTGTACAAAGTGACTATATAGATCTATCTGCTTGCTTCAGCTTGGCCTCATAGATAATCAATCAATATCGGTGTACCATGAGCTCATCAATCCTATTGTCATTTATATGAAATGAAACACAGCCTGTAGCTCTAATTTCCATAAATCCTAAAAGGGATGATGGTTTATCTGAGAACAAACAGTGTCGTCTCTGTGTGTGAGGACACAGAGCGGTCAGCATGATGACATGTGGTGTATAATCAGAGAACTGTGATAGTTAACCACAATCTCTCATGATGACTTAACGAGCAGCTGTCATCAGGAGAACAAGTTTTAAAGGCCTATTTCAATGTCAGGAAAGGTTTTGCAAAACAAAAGAAAACATAAATAAAATAAAATAAAATAAAAATACAGGTTTTCATACAGGTTTCCCAAAGAAGAGTTATTTAAAAACTAAAACCAAAGAAAATATATTAATTATTAATTACAATTATTATAAATAAATGATTCATTATTATAAATGATTACTTAATGTTGAATAAAACATAACATATAATAAGATAAAATAAATGGAATAAAAGAAAATAAAAAATTTCATCATCAATTTTCATTTTAAATTAGTTTAAGCTGAAGTATTAAAATAACTCAACTATATAGGTGAATTAAACATTATATTATTAAAAAAGACAAAAATACACTACAAAATAACCAAAACTTTAACTAAAAAGGAAAACAAAAAATAAAAATAAAATCTAACTCAAAATATTTGCAAAAGCAATAATAATATATAAATGACAATGAAATAACACACCCTAGATGATCAAATAAATAAATCACTTGTCAGTGTGAATAAACCTTATTGTCTTTGCATTATATGTTGCAAGAAAAAGTTTACAAACATTAACAATAATGCATTAATGCTTTTAAGCAATAAACAAAAAAAAAGAATGTATAACCAAAATGCACTATTCATTTAACCTCACTATGTTAGCCCTCTCATTCAGAGCCCAAACCAATCCTCATGTCACATCCAAAGGGTAACCAGTCCTATGCAGTCTTGTAACTACAGTACTAATCTTAACTAACTTCTAAGATAATAAACCTACAGTGATTCTCCTATGGGAAAGAAGCAAGAGATTATGAAGCACCCTCCTAAACATCTCCAAGTGCATCGATGCATTGAGGATTACTGTGATAGTATTGTGCGCAGGACATGACGTGAACCATTCCTCATATAGCTGATATTTATGGTTCACGTCATGTCTTGTTGAGAAGAGGTGTGCTATTACTTTACTTAGTGATCAGACTTATGATTTCTACCTAATGGATAAAAAACAGGTGAAAATATACAGACTAGCATAGAAGGAGGGACCTGAGCCATATCTAGAGACAGATTTTGTTTGATTGAGGCCTCTAATTACTCAGAAAACAAGACTTAATTTTGCATCTAAGGATGCTTAGAAATTGGAAAAGAAAAAAGAAAAAAGTATTGGAAACTGGAAAGAAAGAAAAAACACTGAGCTCAGTGCATGCAAAATTTAACGGCATGACTTTCTGCTCTGATTTAAGACCATTTTGGGCCTTAATTTGTGGAAGAGTGAATTAACTGAATACAGTATTTGCATTTTTAACACCTGGTTATTCTCTTAACTTATTTCATGTACTGAAAAGTTTTTATAAGTGAGCAAATGTTTTGTTTATTAATCTAAAAAAAAAAATCACTGCATTAAAATAATTGCACATTAAAAGAAGAACTGTAATGTATTCAGTCCATGAATGCTGAGTGGTTTTTGTTTGTGAATAAACAATCTCACGCCAATAATCCGCTGAATTAAGAGTGAAAGTCCTTCATTGTGGGTCTCACTAACCGTCTCCGTCTCCACAGTGAGCAGGGACATAATCCTGTAAATCCCAGCAACACTGTTCAGACCGGAGCCACGGGATGATGTTTGTGGTGCCAGGGCTAGTTCAAGGATTTTATTGTTCTAAATACCCATCTGTGTTAATGTGAAATATTGCACTGTTAGGGGTTTTAGTGATTATGAGGAACAGAAACAAAAACAAACCAAAAACAAAATATTTTAGAAACTGCAGGATGCTTTGCATTTAACTTGAGAATTGGACTAATTTCCTGGCTACAAAGTACTGAATAACTTTTAGACAAAATGCACGAAATGCAAGCTTTCTTTACATAGGGTTTTGTAATTACTCGAGATTATTCTAAGTTTCGCTCGCCTTAATAATTGCAGACCTCATCCTACGAGCTTTTATAACTCATATCAATCTCACCCAATAAGAAGAAACAATGATCTGTGTGTCTGTCTGTGATCTGGGTTTAACACTTTCGGTTTCCCATCAGTGCTCTCCTCGGCTCACGGCACACATCCCAGAGAGGATTTCCCCTCTACATTCACATCTGATCCCTTCTAAGCCCTTTTGTAGGTTTGTTAATGGCTGTTTTTACGACAACAGAACATTGGGGATTTGCACTGCTCTTTTCTCTCTCTCTCTTTCTGTATTAGAAACAGAGAACGACATGTAATGAGATACAGACAGAAAACACCCTATATATAACATTAGATGCATTAAAATCAGACCAATTAATTACTCTTGGAATGGAATTAAAGTAATAATGTGCAAAGACAGCTTATTTGTATGGCTTAAATACGGCTTAAATTCATTTGGCTTTTCTGTTGTAAAACCACTTATTTAGAAATTGGGGTCTAATCAAAAAGTCAGAAAACCACTGTATACTACATTTTCCGGAAAATAAGTCAAATGGGTAAAAATTATTGGATTGCATTATTGGTAGAACAAAGGTTGCCTTAAAATATAAGTAACATTTTCCCAGCTAACAAGAAACGTTCTAAGAATGTTCTGGCATGTTTTTTTCAAACGTATTAATAAACATTTTTCAAATTATTATAACAGAATGTTTGTTTAGAGTTATCTGGTCTTTAATAACATTTTCAAAACAGTAGCTAAAAAATGTTTTTTTATACAAAATTCGTAGCATTTCATTTCTGAAATGGTTCGATTTTTTTTTTAATGCTACTGCTTGTTGTTGAACGCTGAGGATATGCAAAAAGAACATTCCTATGATGTTTGCCAAATTAAATATTCAGAGAACATTCAGAAACAACAATTTATTATTGAAAGCAAAAGGTTTTGAAAATATATTTTTGTTAACTGGGTTATTATAAATAATGTAAAATACTGGTAAATGTTTAGTTCCCTTCAATCCACAATGAATCCTTTAAATTTAAGATTCAGGTATATAGAACGAAAGAGGAATGAAAAAGTATCAGTGACATTCTTTGCCACTTTTAACAACATTTTTTTAATAAACGACAACCCTAAGCAAATTTATTGGACACTAAGTGCATATAATGATAAATGCTATTTACACTATGTAAAAACAGCAGCATTTGCTTTACAAAAAGTGCAAATAGTAATCAGAATTGTAATACATTATAAAACAGTATGCAGTAATAACAAATTGGGCCTCATTCATGAAACACAAGCAGAACAAATTTTTGTGTAAATCGGTCAAAAAGCCGTTCTGACGTTAACTTCGATTAATGAAAATGGTGTGTAAATGGATGTAAATGGTGGGTAAAACATGGCAAACTGACACTGAATTTGTATGCACTGCTATAATAATTACACATTTGTTTGCCCTTGCCCTCTTTTTTTTTGTGTGAAGCGCAGTGAAAACACTGGTTACTGAAATTTTATTTAGACATATGGGCTTTTTTTGCATTTATACAATATACTGGAGCCAAACCTGAGAAAGTAGACCAGAATATTCCACTGCATTCCTGGACATGCAATTTGTGTAGCTGGAATTAATAGACTGGGATTATACTAATTGTGAATGAACATGCACAAATTACTCAGAATTTACACAAGTTTCATGAATGAGGTCCGCAGAGTGTAAATTATCATGTTTATTAAAATTATTAAATGGATGCCACCTTATATTGGTGCAATAAATCTACTCCTAACCCTACCCTGTAAACAATTTATTTACGTTTTACAAATATTTACTTCATGTTTATGGAAATTAAATGTTTTTTAACTCTGAAAATCTGAAAAAACCGAGAAAGTGGGCGGAGCTGTTGCAAATAGCCTCTGTCATTTGGTAGAAATCCACATGTGTGAGCTTGTATGGCTCAGGTCTCTTCAGTGCATGTCTGTGACATTTGTTTGGTTGCTTTATAGTGTACCAGGTAAAAAAATCATAAGCCTGCTCACTTATAAAATACATAATAATGGCACACTTGTGTCATTACCACAGATTACGTTTAACAGAAATGTGTGAATAGCCTGCTGTCAAATGCTTGCATACTTGCTAAATTCTTCAGCAGTTGATATGAAAGGTCAGCACTTACATGTGAGTGGGCAGATCCTGAGAGACACTCTTATTACCATCGTTTCAGTCACTTCCAGGACACGGTTACTATAGAAACCTGAGTACCTCCATCCTCATGGCAACCCTCAATCCCGACTAATGCATGGATTTTACCTGTTAACTGATGCTGAACTGGAGGAGACCTACAGGAAAGAGGAAAAAAACACAAATGAGATCTGATTTAGTACTAAATTTCCACTAAAACTACAGTTTCAGAAGATATCAGATGATTTGCCTAGACAGGGATCTCAGTGTCTCACAGAAAAAGTTAATTGCTCAAACAAAGCTCTTATATAGCTCATGAAAGTTTAAGGGCTAACATGTTGTTGTTGTTTTTCTTAAAGAAATTAATACTTTTATTTAGCAAGGACACATTAAATTGATCAAAAGTGACAGTGAATACATTTATAAGTTTCAAATAAATGCTGCTTTTAATTTTTCATCAGTAAAAGTATGAAAAATATCATGGCTTTCACAAAAATATGAAACAGCACTACAGTTTTAACACTGATAATAATCAAAGATGTATCTTAACAAGCAAATCAGCATATTAGAATGATTTCTGAAGGTTCATGTGACACTGAAAACTGAATTCAGCTTTTCATCACAGGAATAAATTACATTTTACTATATATTCACACAGGAAACAGTTCTTTTAAGTTGTAATTTTTTTCCCCGAATATTACTATTTTTACAATATTTATGATCAAATAATGCACCTTTGATATGCATAAAAGTCTTGTTTCAAAAAACCAAAAATACTGACCCCAAACTTTTAACCAGTAGCACATAAAAATATTTTACATATAAAATTGTCATCAATTCTCCTTTGAAGAGAATTTGAGGAGGATCATCTAAAATAATGTTCTAGATTTCTCTCTATGACACAGGTTTTATTGCTACAGTTTCTGAGCGTGGTATTGTACCGGACTGTATTATATAAACCTGTGTGTGTTTGAACACATTGTCAGGGAGATCATGGTTGCACGGCCTCTCTCTCTCTTTCTGCCTTTGGGCGAGAGATTTACAGATGGCCTCGTTTTGCGGCTCTGCTGTCCAGCTGTTGGCAGTTCCATTACTAAATGATCCCTCTGTCAGATTGACATGCGTCTGTCCTCTGCTTGGCCTGTCACTCAACTTAATGTCACCATAGTAACGGAGAGAAAGATAGGATGGACTGAGGATGGGAGGAAAAAAATTAACTGCAACTCGATATCCATCTGTTTACTTATAATCTTCCTTTTGGGCCTCAATGCATGTGACTGTGTGCTGTCTTACTTAACTGAGATAGTTTTCTCTATATTTAAATATGCTATAAATAAACTGCTCAAAAAATTAAAACACTTTTTTAATCAGAGTACAGCATGAAGTCAGTTAAACTCCTGGGATATTGAGTCAGTTAAGTAGCAGGAGAGGGTTGTTAATCAGTTTCAGTTGCTTTGGTGTTAATGAAATGAACAACAGGTGCACTAGATGGGCAACAATGAGACGACCCCTATAACAAGAGTGGTTTTACAGAAGGAGGCCACTAGCTACATTTCCTGCACGTTTTGAAATATCGCATAAAAAACACCAGATGGAAACACCAAGATGCACTTAAATTCTAAAAATGTGCATCAACTACGATGGAAACTCATTTACTAAATAAATTCCTCCATGTGCATCAAAAACTGTCCTGTGACTTTGCGCTAATAGACGGAATAAGTTTAACAATCTTGTTTACACAGCAACTATATGTTGTTATGGTTATTCTGAAATGGATGAGCAAAGTCTGTCATCTGAGTATTTCTATATAATAATGTGTCTTACACAACTGCGTTCCCAAACAGCAGGATCCTTCGAAAGCATTGACCGCATTTAATGTGTTTCATCAGCTTGCTCTGAGGCACAAGTAGGAATAAGTAGTATTCTTATTGATATTTAGTGCCACAGTTTACCAGGAAGAGATGCTTTTGTTCTCTTTGACTCATTGGATGGAAACTGTGCTTTATTTGCATGTTTTATGCGATAATCCAGTTTTGTGCATACGTTTAATTCGAATCTTTGGATCAAAACCTAGCTACTGACACTTTTTTCCTCCGTTTCATCTTTCTGACTGCTTTTCACTAGTTTTGCATATGGTCAGTGTCACTACTAGTAGCATGAGGCAATAGCTGGACACTACAGAGGCTCCACAGGCAGTCCAATATGTGCCATTGCCAGAAGGTTTGCTGTGTCTCCCTGCACAGTCTCAAGAGCATGAAGGAGATTCCAGGAGATTCTGGGAGAGCTGGACAGGGCCGTAGAAAGTCCTTAACCCATCAGCAGGACCAGTATCTGCCCCTTTGTGCAAGGAGGAAAAGGGTAAACACTGCCAGAGCCCTACAAAAAGACCTCCAGCAGGCCACTGGTGTCAATGTCTCTTACCTGGCATTTGCTATTGAACCCCAGAACTGGCATGTCCGCCACTGGCACCCAGTGATTTTCACAGATGAGAGCAGGTTCACCCTGAGCACATGTGACAGACCTGAAAGGGTCTGGAGAAGCTGTGGAGAATGTTATGCAGCCTCTAACATTGTTTAGCATGACCGGTCTGGTGTTTGGTCAGTGATGGTCTGGGGAGGCATTTCCATGGAGGCATATCCATGGAGGGACCCTCCACTGTCAGACCCTATACTGAGCCCCCTGAGTTTCTCCTGGTGCACGATGTGGCAGGATGAAGGATATGATACCATTTAATGGCCCCATGCTTGCCAGACCTAAATCCTTTGAGGTAGAACACCTCAAACTGTCCAGGAGCTCAGTGATGTCCAGATCTGGGAGGAAATGTATACAAGCATGACAAACCACTGAATGCCATTCTGAGGGCTAGCCTGCTACATCATTTCGCTTTGATTTTCAGGGTGTCTTTGATTTTAGCCCTCTGTAGGTTGATCATTTTTATTTCCATAAAATGATGTGGCTTTTTTTTTTTCCTAATGCATTACCCAGTCCACATCAGCATAGATATTTTTGAGATCTGGTGTGTTTTTAAAGTGTTTCTTTAATTTTTTTGAGCAATGTATATGCACTACCTTTCAAAAGTTTGAATCCCCATATTAGCAATGACACATTAAAATGAACAAAAGTGACAGTAAAGATGTTTCTAATGTTACAAAATATTTATATAGAGAAATGCTGTTCTATTCATCAAAAATCCTGAAAAAGAACATGCATCACAGTTTTCACAAAATTATGAAGCAGCACAACTGTTTTCAACACTGATAATAACAAGAAATGTAAATCGGCATATGATTTCAAGAATGATTTCTGAAAGATCATGTGACACTGAAGACTTGGAGTAATGATGCTAAAAATTCAGCTTTACAAATAATTTTCATTTTAAATATATTAACGAAGAAAACTGTTATTTTAAACTAAAAACATAAAATCTTACTGATGTCAAACTTTTGAACAGTAGCTCATAATATTTAAAACTGGCAATATTTGTGTTTTCATACGTAATACAGGAAAAAAATAACAATGAGAAGTTCTCATTAATGACAAGTTTTTGGCTAAAATGAAAATTTAACCTAGAAAAGGACCTAAAATAGGTTTCAGGTTCTAGTAGCATGATATTTAAATATAATCCGATCATACTTTTGTAACATTCTCCCATGTTTTTCTGCTATATTTATTACTGAATCACATTGCCGCTTTTATCTTCATGTTTCCTCTACAAACAGGAAGTGCCCTGATGGGTTTGACTGTTTAAAAACAGGTCGGAACCCAAACTATGGCTACACAAGCTTTGACACCTTTGGCTGGGCCTTCCTGGCTCTCTTCAGACTAATGACACAAGACTACTGGGAAAACCTCTACCATCAGGTACCAGCCGCGACACTGAAGGAATAATCATCTGTTATCGAAACATTATTACAAATGTCTATTCTTCCTCTCCATGACAGACTTTACGGTCAGCAGGGAAGACCTACATGATTTTCTTTGTGCTGGTGATATTTCTGGGTTCGTTTTACCTGGTGAACTTGATCCTGGCTGTCGTGGCCATGGCATACGAGGAGCAAAACCAAGCGACCATCGCAGAGGCCTGGGCAAAAGAAAGAGAGTTTCAGCTGGCGATGGAACAGCTACGCAAGGAACAGAGGGTAATTTGACAACTACTTTATAGTACTAGATAGATTTTGCCTTTCCTTTTATGGCTATCAATTCCTAATGGATAACGTCATTTTATTTTGATTTTAAAATACTGAACTTATGTTACTTCAACTTAAAAGAAATTATGTTCTTTTCCCAGCACCTTCCTAAAATGTGTCGCTTCACACTGCAAAAAACTATGTATCATGAGATAAAATTTAGCTCATGCACATCTGATTTTTCTATTCTCATTGGTATTAGGCATTAGCAAAACAGCGCAGAAAAGAGGCTGAGATGGCTCTGGCTGTGGATTTATCTCCGTCACTTTTCTCACGGAAAGACTCGATAAAATGCAAAAGTAGAACGAGATCCCACCGAACGCTTTCGGAGGAGATGGAGGACAACTTTTTGACAAAATTTGACCCATTTGATGAAAAAGTAAGTACTATTTCATAACTGTTGTATTTATATTTGTCTTTTTTCCAGATTAAAAAAGCTGTTGCCTCTAAAAATATTTATTAGAAAAAGTGACCAAGTGTACCTTGAAAGCCCAACACAAATACATAAAATTATTTTAAAGGCTTATTGTCAAAAGCTGTTTTCCTAAAAGCTAATATAAATTGTAATATAAAATATATCAGATTTCCTATAAAAAGAAAAAAAAAAGTTGCTTCTTTCTTCAATATGTTAGTGTCATTGATATACTATAGTTTCCGTTAATATTTTAAATTAATTTTTTATTATTAATTTTTATATACTTATATAACTTTCTTCAAAATATCTTGCTTTGTGTTCAGCAGAACAAAGAAATTCATATAGATTTGGAACTAAATGATGACAAAATTTTAATTTTTGTTTTTGTTTAATGTTTACTTTTCTCGATTTTATTATAAAGTCTATTTAAGTTTAGTTTTACCTAATGATAATAACCCTACTCTCTTGTTGAATGTCTTGTCTTTTCATCATCTACTTTCTAATCTCTCTTTCACACTTCTGTCCTCCAGCCAGCTCACCCTCTCCTAGCCACTCTCTCCTCCCATCCTCTGAGCACCCGTCGTGGAAGCCAGCTCAGTATCTTTACCTTCCGGCCACGCAACAGTTCAGAGGCCGACTTTGCAGATGACGAGCACAGCATCCACGATGGTGGGAGGAGCCGAGCAGGTTCCATGGCGACACCGTGGATCAAGCGTCGTACGAACAGCATCAGGAGCCACTCGTCGCAGGTGTTCATGCCCACCCTCACCCTGAACGGCAGACTAAACATCTCTCTGGACCAGAACGGCATCACCAGCATCGGCCCGCACACCCCCTCCTCTGTTCCAGCATTCAGCATGGAGAAGGTCAGGGAAGACATGGTATGGTCTTATCTCATTACACCCATTTTCCATGAAAAAAGGTTCCACTTTAGTTTGAATACAGTTTTAGAAGAAAGTTGCCTCCATAGGTGTTCACTAGGTTTTGTAAAAGATTTGACGTCTTGACGTTCACTTTGATTAACAGGAGCCAGTGTGTCAGAATGAACAGACCACTCCAGCTGCCAAGCTGACTGTTGACATGCAGGAGGAAGTCCCACCCCCGCGCAGGAAGAGAGGACTGAGCTCCGTCAGCTTCTTCAGTGATGTCATAGATGGTGTGATGGACTAAAATTGTTTATGAAAAATAAAAAGACACAAGTGAGACAATTGTTGACATGCTGTAAGAGAACTATCTAATCATCACTGAATATCAAAAGAATTTGAAAATAAATGTTTCATTTTTCATTACAGACTTTTGTACCTTGACAAACCTGAGCACAGTTCTCTTCTAAACCTTTTTCACATGAGACAAATATCTCACGGCTGTCAAGAAGAAATAACTAAAAGATAATACTAGCTGCTAAAAGTTGATTCAAATCATTAAAATCATTTAATCTAAAACAACCGGGCCCGGTTTCATAGACAGGGCTTAGCCTAATCCATGATTAGGACATAATTCAGTTAGGACATTTTTATAATCTTGCCTTTTAAAAAAAACAATACAGGTTTGTAAAAACAAAACAAAGCCATTGACGTGTTTTACAATCAGTCAGTGCAAGTTTCTTTCAGTTGACACAGCTCAGATTTACAGTTTAGCTTTAAGCTATGTCTGTGAATCTGTGGGCCGAAGTATCATACATCAGCTCACCTTAACGTCCAGGTTTATTCTCATTACTTATTTTTAAATAAAGGATTTTCATTTCTCCTTCTTAGAACTTGAAGAAGCCCATCAGAAATGTCCTCCATGCTGGTATGAATTTGCGAAAAAGTACCTGATTTGGACATGTTCTCCTGCCTGGCTGAGATTGAAGGACGCACTTAAAGTCATGGTGATGGACCCTTTCCTGGACCTTGCGATCACCATTTGCATTGTTCTCAACACATTGTTCATGGCGCTGGAGCACTATCCCATGACTGATGAATTCAGCAGCATGCTGAGTGTAGGAAACCTGGTAAGGACAAACAGTGGCGCTCTCACAAACTGTGTTTGAGCATCTCAAACAGCCCTGTTTCTTTGCTTCTTTAATATTGAAGTAAAATTTTGTTCTTGCTTACCAGGTTTTCAGTGGAATCTTCATGGCAGAGATGGTGCTGAAGATCTTTGCTCTGGATCCATACTACTACTTTCAGCAAGGCTGGAACATCTTTGATGGAATTATTGTTTGTTTGAGTCTGATGGAGTTGGGCCTTTCCAACGTGGAGGGTCTGTCTGTCCTCCGCTCGTTCAGACTGGTAAGTTTAGACTCTGCTTGGAAATAGACATAGTAAATTCACTAGATTGGACACTAGGGATTTCCACATGCGCAATATATGAGAAATGGCATAAGGACATGTAAATGTCTTTGAGTGAGTCATTGAATCAAGAGTTTTGAATCAGTTAACTGAAGCAGTGTGTTTACAATGCACTGTTTCACAGAAATTTTTGTTAAAATGCACTCACATATTCACAAATCACATGACGAGGATTATTAAACTACATGTCATTATGGCTAAGAAAATGCATTAAATCACAATATTCATAATACTTAATTTTGGCAGCAAATATTTTTAGTGTATAAAAATTTTAGAAAGTAGATTTAAAGAATGCAGTATTCAGTATTAAACAATTCAGTATTATCCCTTAAAATGACATAAATTCACATTCAATGATCTTGAAACTTACCTTTTAAACTGATATTCATGTTTGTATCTGTAGTATGTAGGAAGCAATTGTATTGACACTCCATAAAAGTTTTAAATATAAACGCTAGTATTTATGTGATATAAAACGCAGTTTGCGTGACAAATGTGCCATACACAGTCCATCTGAACTTGTTTGACCCCTTTGAACTCGAGAGTCTTGCTATTCATTATCAGATTAAAGCTGCACAGAGCTTTTAACATCCTTTTATATTGTGATAAATACTGTTGTTAAGCAGTACTGTGTGTGTACGTTAATAATGACTTTTTTCATGGTTTCACCCACATGTGCATATTTGGCCGAGCAGTAATCCTTTATCCATTAGTGAGATTAAATATGTTGGAGTTGACATCTCAAAAAAGTGGGCTACACTTTCTTTTAGTTTAACATCCGTCACATTGCAAACTGAATATAGGCCATGCTTTAGCTAAAATAAAATACCAGTTATGTGAATTTACATGAGAAACAGTGCCATTAGCTGAAAATAAAGAATATCTTTGGTGTTAAATTACATGACTGATTAAAAATGTACTCGGCATCAGGCCATCCAAAATGTATACCTTTTTGCTTTTTTATCGGAACAGATTTGGAGAAATTTAGCATTATGTTACTTGCTCAATAATGGATCTTCTGAGGTGAATGGGTGCCGTCCAAATGTGAGTCCAAACAGCTCATAAAAACATCACAATAATCCACAGAACTTGTGTCCATCAGTCAACATTTTGTGAAGTACAAAGATTTGTAAGAAACAAATCTATCAAGATGCTTTTAACTTTTAACCATTTCTTCTTTCTAAAATATGAGAACCCTGTCCATAATAATGCTTGCTCCAGTGAAAAGGTCATCTCCACTTATCCAGGAAAGAAATATGCACAGATCACATAGTGTTTACAAGTGAAAAACAATCAATTTGGTGGATTTCGATTTGAGAGAGTAACAGGGGATGGACTTTTTTTCAGCTTATGATGTTTTTATCAGCTGTTTGAACTCTCGTTCTGATGGCACCCATTCACTGCAGAGAGTACATTGGTGAGCATGTGATGTAATGCCACATTTCTCCAAATCTGTTCTAATAATAAAAAAGGCCAGTTCACACTGCACAGACAAACGCCAATAAATAAGTTAGCTGTTGGATTTAGAAAAGAAAGATAGCCACAATTTAAATTTTACTATTAATGTCTGTTATTAAGCATGTTGTCGGGTGAAACCTAAATTCAACCAACACCAACAAGGGTAACATACTGATCCAACTAACTCCAACAGACTGGTTTGTTGGAGTTTGTCTGTGCAGTGTGAATTGACCTTTAGATGTATGAAGGCCCATTTCCACCACTAAATAAAAAAGGTTTTGCAACCTTTTATCTCAGAATTCTAACTTTTTTCTCAGAATTGAATGATACAAACTTGATATATACACTCGCAATTATGAGTTATGAAGTCAGAATTGCGAGATATAAAGTCGCAATTGCAAGAAGAAAGTCAGAATTGCATAATGTAAACTTGCAATTGCAAGTTATAAAGTCAGAATTATGACTTTATATCTCGGAATTCCATATAAATGGCCCGAGTGTGCATACTTTTAATTTTTGGGTGAACTATTCCTTTAAGAAGTAAATAGGATCAATTTTGATTTCATGTTGATAAAATATTAAAACTGAATAAACTTTGTTTTCAGCTGAGAGTTTTCAAACTGGCAAAGTCATGGCCTACCCTCAACACGCTGATAAAGATCATCGGTAACTCTGTGGGTGCCTTGGGGAACCTAACGCTGGTCTTGGCCATTATCGTCTTCATCTTCGCTGTGGTGGGCATGCAGCTGTTTGGAAAGAATTATCAGGACTGCGTGTGTAAGATCAGCTACGACTGCACCCTTCCTCGCTGGCACATGAAGGATTTCTTCCACTCGTTTCTCATCGTGTTCAGGGTCTTGTGCGGGGAGTGGATCGAGACTATGTGGGACTGTATGGAGGTGGCCGGACAGCCGCTTTGCATTCTGGTCTTCATGCTGGTTATGGTTATAGGAAACCTGGTGGTAAGTATGATTTATTTTCACATAATAAAATAATTTAATCTCATATCAATTTCATATTCATTCATTGATTTATTTATAAAATAAATGATTTATACCATAAATCATTTAGAATTTGCAACAGTGTCCAGCTGATTGTTCATTAACACATATTCTGTTAAATACTATAAATAAAATATAAGCAGTTTGCATCTTGAAATATTAAATTGGCTTAAATATTTATGGCAGTTTGTATTCCTTGTGCATCTCTCAGTTACCAGATAGTTTTTGGGATGCCTGGTTTATCATTCTTTGCATTTCAGTGTATTTTGAAGACAAACCATCATACCCTAAGAAAAATCTCTGTGAGACTGTGAGGATACACAAGATGGAATTAGAGAAATATTACTTAATTCTCCCAGATGTTCTTCTATGATCCAGCTGTGACCAGAAAATACCTCTAAGAAAAGTAACTGAAGGTCTTTTCCCGGAAAATGAGATGCCACTAAGCTTTTCAGTTTTTCTGTTTTGACATGTCGACTCTCCTAAAAGTAGTTGCTAGCAATTCTGTTCTATAGAGTGACAGGTGCAGTTATATTCAATCTACTTTTAAAATAGGAAATTGTTTGCTCAAAAGATGTGTAAATCTTACCATTTACCATCATATTGTATATAGCCTAGATTGCCAAATGTATTTGGCAGATTCTAAACATTAAATAAATGATCCCTTAGGATAGACGCCATATTTAGGGCTGATGCAAAGGAAAATAGGTTAGTAAAAGATAGAAATGGTCACGTATTCTTTTTAGTCAAATGAAATGATAGCATGTACCCCGACTAAGGTCCTTTCCAAGAAAATAAATCAGCAAATTTTAGCTTTAACATTTATATTTTACCCAGAAGTCCCCTGTTGTGTGTTGGTTAGAGACACTGGAATAGTCTCTATTAGGGATGTGCATCTCCTTAACTGAGGCCGATGCGATACGTA
>JAUMHE010000043.1:19351427-19370088 GCA_032359235.1 Enteromius mattozi | reverse complement strand
CATTTTAAACCGATGCATCGCATCGTTAACTTTTTAAGCCGATGCACCGAGCGAATCGGGGAATCTTCCCATCCCTAGTCTCTATAATAATACTTATACACTATTATCCTCTTCTGGCTTTTCCAACTCATAACTGGCAACTTGTGTACTCTATAAATGTTGTAATACACAGAAGAAACAGTTCTTTGTTACTGGTAATTGAACTACGTGGCTTTTTAAAGCCGGATAGAGGGGCAGACTTTGGTTCTTTCGGAAATACTAGACAAAAAAAGGACAAAATGTGTCTTATCTGTGAGAGAAATCATTTAATACTATCTATTTGTATTGTTTGTTTTTGTACTGTACTGTATGTACTAAAATTATGGGGGTGCTTGTTTACAAGCCACAGTCCATCCAAGATCAATGTACAAAGTATAACCTTAAATCTAAATTTGTACAAATAGTTCACCCAGAACATAGCCTATTTATTTACTCACCGTCATGTCATTCCAAAGATGGATCAGTATGGACAACTAGTTGACCAACAACCGATTAATGAGGTCAATTAAAGGCCACGTTCACACAGCAGCAAATACGGTTGTCAATCCTGTATTCGAGTCCTTAATAATAAGGTTAAGTTCACACACAAATCTTTCACGTCATACAGCAAGAGAGAGAGACGCTTTGCCGCACAAACGCAGGGGTGTCTACCGTGTGTTACGTGTTTTCTAGTGTGTTTTCGGTAATTTACAGTGAAATCCAGTCAGTTTTCTTCGGCCGGTAAATGAAGGTTTGACGAAAGAACTCACGGCTCGATCAGACTCTTGTCATGTCAAAAAGTGTTGAGACTTTCAGTTTTACGGACGTTGCCATCTTTGATATTACTTCGGTTTCTGTCGCTATGGTTACTAGCTTGACTCCCATTGCAGGTTCATACAAACTTTTTTTTTTACAGACAGAATTCTAAAGACAACTGAAAGCTGCTGTGTGAACGAGACATTTCGAGACTCACACCTGTTGTCAGTCCTGTATTTGGGATTGACAACCGTATTTTCTATTCTGCTAAAAGGCGGGCTGCACTTGTGTAATCCGATTTATGAACAAATGATTCGTACGAATCGGTTCTTGCAATAGCTCGTTCAAAAACACTTAACACTTAAATCGGTCATGTCTGTTAAATCAACATCTGTCTCGCTTACTCAGCTGCATTTTATGTCGATTTTATGTCAAACAGATAAGCTATTTATTAGTTTTAAAAATATATCTTTTAAAAGATTACGTTAGGATTAGTTTTTATATAATTACTGTAATTATTAAGCTAGCCTATTCCAAAGAGATATTCGATTTTTGACAGCTCTGTCCAAAATCTGTATTGTTTAATTTATTTGGAAAACCTGAAATATGTACAACAGCTCATTGTGGCCACTATCAAGCAGTAATCTGTTATCAGTTTACTTTTGTGGGCCTTCCATGTCAAACCCTCTATAACACAGTCCATCTCCTTCTTTCTTGGCACAAGTCAGTTTGGGATAATCTTTGCTGTCTAGTGTGATTAAAGGTCAGAGTGCAACTAATCAGGTTTCCATGACAACCCACAAAGTGGCTCTTATAATAGACCAGACTGCAAGAAAAAAGCATGTTGTGATGAACATGGGATATTTTTTAAGTGGTTGACATTCCTGCTATGGAACAAGGACTTATCTTATAAAGACTGTTGTTCCCAGAAACGCAGACTGCTGTTGATGTAACTGAAGGTTTTTAGATGAACCAAAACTGTGTTTCTTTGCTAGTTCGGATATAAAGATTTAGTAAATGCTATTCAATATGTACCACTCAGAAATGTAGTTTATCCAAATCATATCATTTGCTTACAGATCTGCATTCTTGGTTTCTCTCTAGGTGTTGAATCTGTTTCTGGCCCTGTTGTTGAGCTCCTTCAGCTCTGATAACCTGTCAGCACCCGATGATGACGGAGAAATGAACAACCTTCAGATAGCCATCAGCCGAATCCACTTTGGTTTCACTTGGCTGCTGGATGCCATCAAAGATCTCTTCAATGGGAACCTAACACAGCACAGACAGAAGAACAAAGACGTGCAGGTGTCACTGAAAGAGAACCACACTGAGTGCAACGGTGGAGCGGGAAGTTTAGAGCGGCATGAAGAGAAATACATTACTCCAGAAGGAGAGGACAGTTACATGACCAATCCCAACCTCACCATCTGTGTGCCCATTGCGCCAGGAGAGTCGGATGTGGAATTCCTTGAGGAGGAGGAGGAGGAGGAGGAGACAGAGTCATCAGAGGATGAAGATCAGAAACTGGTGATTTTTTTAGTTTTGGTGTTGGGAATTTGGTTCATTAGTTCCATGAGTTTGACTCATATGGGCCAGTTCACCCAAACTAGTATACCCAAATCCAAATAGTTCACCCAAGTATATGTGACTTTCTTCTTTCAGACAAATCTAATTAGAGGGTGTTTTTTCAACAGTCCAAAACCATAACGAACAGTGCCTTACATGGCTCCAGGGGAAAAATAAAGGCCTCCTGAAGTAAATCAGTGTATTTTTGTAAGAAAAATATCCTTGGAAGAGCCAGGACATTTCTTAAGGTAACTTCGATTGGATTTGTCTGAAAGAAGAAAGTCATAAACAACTAGGATACCATGAGAGTGAGTAAAGCATGAGCTAATTTCCACTTTAAAAACACTCACAAGCTGTCTCAAATTCATTATAGTGATTAGAATCTGTTGGTTAATTCACTCTCTGATTCACTGGTACTTTATCATATCCAACCTAAAGTTGTTATTGTTGTCAAAGCACTCACAAATGAATCTCAAAATAATAAGAATAATTAATTTGAACAGGTTGGTCAATTTACTCTCTGCTCCGTTGCTGTTGCCGTTATGATGCCGTTATGTTCAACTTGCAGATTTCTACACTTTCATTTATTATAAATGTGTACATAAAATGTAATATTACCTAAAAAGATTGTGTAGTCTAACTCATGAACATATGACTAATATGAGCCAATTCATTTAATGCATGAGTTATTGTTTTATTTGAGTACTTTAAATTATGTTTTTAAAAAAGTATAAATTGTTAATGGAAACCAGAATCATTTTTATTTTATTTCTGTGAATAAAATAAAAATGTTCATAATTATAATCATTAAATAATTTTGACAATCCCCAATTAGTGTAATGCATTTGATTGATGGAAAAAAAAATGCACTTACAAATTTGAATTTAACAGTGGGCTGACATAATATCATATTTGATATAATGCCATCTCACTTGATTTTCCACTGTTAAATGTAAATGTCTGGCTTTAACATCAGTGACAATTAGATATATGACTCTAAATCCTTCATTTACAGCATATAATAGTTCATTGGTTTATCCCTATTGTAAGTGACCGAGAGCTCAAATGAGCGAGTAGGGTCAGAGGTCAGAGAGATGATATGATATGACACATGTGAGGGAGCAAGGCAGTGGCCGTAGACGTGGGGGGATGTACAGATTCATAAGCTGATAAGCTGCAAAGCAGACAAGGTGAACCCACTAGACGCCATATTTGTTATATAAGAGAAATGGGGAGTGGAGAGGAGGGCAGGGAATATGGGTAGAAAAATGGTGGGACGGTGAACTATAAAACTACAACAAAATAGGTCCATACGGAACCTTCAATCCCAAATGACAGCTCAGTGTGAGGAAATAGATGAGATTTAGGTTATTTTCTGGAAATCTTTCCTCAAATCTCTTTCAGTTCTAATGTGGCCTGTCAAGATGATGTGTAATCATTGACCTGGTGACACATTTTGTTGTGCAAAAAATGCTTGAGGACTTTATAGACACATGCAAGCAAAGTCTTAATGACACCAGTTAGTCAAGACACCATTTGGGAGTAAAGGTCATTGCACACTGAGTCTGAATTTTTTGTCTGAAATTTACACATGTTAAAAACTAAATACAGCCTCACGTTGTGTCAGTCGATTTTTGTTTGCTATTAAAAAAATCGAACCAGGCTAGATTTTCTGCATTTTCGCATCCATAGCATGCGTTTTGACAAATGCCAAAAATTAAAAAAAAGCACACAGAAATTTCTGTAGTGCAAGGACCATATGATTAAATATCTGTACCATTTGAATGGAAAACAGCAATAAGCGGTATATCATAAAATACAGCAATGTTCTACACGTCACTATGCATTTACTGGGGTGATTTCTTCTGGCTGATCAGCAGAAAAATGCACCAACATTGTTTAATTATTACTTAAATGTCTAAAAATATACTGATATAATGCCAGGTTATGCAAGGCTAAACACCTAAATGGTAGCATATGCATTACATTAATTATTAGCCTGTATGAAGAATGACTACAGAGCATGTTTTTCATCATAAAGCAGAGATATAGGATGCAATTTGTACATACCAGTCAAGTTTAGATTTGTTTGAACATTTGTAGTGTCATTTTTGCCTATGTATTTATTTATTTATTTATTCACAAGTATTGTGAGGTGAAGTAAAAGCAGCCAACAAGTGTGCATCGTACATGCAAACTCTTCAGTACAATATAAAACCTTCCCAAAATGAACTTAATGCATTTGTCTGGTTGCAAAATTCTACCAAAACCATTTTGACATGTTAGGGATACAATATTAAGAGTAATCCAGCTTCACACACACACACACACACACACTGCTCGCCCCGTAATGTGGGATTACATAAGAAGCGCTATTGGATTGTGCTGGCACCTTTGGACCAGTAATCTCTGTAAATCATTTTAAATATGTTGCCATTACATGCAGGGAAAATCTCATCAAAATTGTATTAAGAAGGCCCACTGTCTATGTAGAAAAAGAAACAAGAATGAATGTGCATTCAGGCAGATTTAGAACAGTCTCTCTCTCTTGCTATCTCAGATTATATTGGAGGTCACAGACCTTGACTTGTGTGCTCGTGGATTAGATGCATATGCTAGTATTGCACCATATGTATCTTGGGATGCATGGGTTCTATTAGCTCTCTGCATTTTCCATGCCAAACCCAGAGGATTTTTCAATCAATGCTGATTTCCTGGCTTATACAGTATGTGCAAATATATACCAATATTGTGCAGTTAACACCCAAAATATTGAATTAACAGATTCAGCACTAGTTTATATTAAGCTAAGAACATAAATGATAGCATATGCATCACATTAATCATTAGTTGTAGTGAGAATATGGTAGAATATGGGAATATAAGTATGCTTTGAATATGATGTATACTGTACATTGCACGTGAGATTTAAGCACACAGACATAGAACATGCTTTCAGTAATGGCTGCTGAAAATGTAGCTTTGCATTGCAAGAATAAATTACATTTTAAAATATATATTAAAATAGAAAACTGTTATTTTAAATTAATATAAAAAAAATTAACGATATAGCTATTTTTGCTGTATTTCTTATCAAATAAATGAAGTCTTGGTGAGAATGAAATCTCTTTTATTAAAAATGATTACCAGTGGTAGTTCTGAAGTGCATTTTTATTGAAAACTCAGTGCAAGCTTTGCTGTCTTATTCAACAGGAAATCATCAGCCTCTCTGAAGGAAGTACTGTGGACTTGAGGAAGCCTGGAGAAGATGAGGAGGAATATTCTGAGATGGCAGATGATGGCATGGATCCAGAAGAGTGTTTCCCTGAGTGTAAGAAAATAACTCTAGAGAATATTTATTGACCTGTGGCCATTGCTTCCGCTTTGACCTACTGTATTGTGTTTTAGTGAGGAGCTGATCAAACTAATCTCTCTGTGTCTCTCCAGTCTGTATGCAGCGTTGTAAGTGTTGTAATATCAACACAACCTCTGGTTTGGGTCAAGCGTGGTGGAGGTTGAGGAAGACGTGCTATCAGATAGTGGAGCACAGCTGGTTTGAGACCTTCATCATCTTCATGATCCTCCTCAGCAGTGGAGCTCTGGTGAGAAACCATGCTGAACAGAGAACTTTAACTATTCCAAACTGTTTTGAAGTTAAAGATGAATGTAATTCATGCTTTACATTTGTCCATATTGTAATTTCTAGTCCTGGGCTTACTGTGGTATTATATCTTCTTGGGTCAGGCATTTGAAGACATTTACATTGAACAGAGGAAGGTGGTGAAGGTGGTGTTGGAATATGCTGATAAGGTGTTCAGCTACATCTTCGTGCTGGAGATGTTTCTGAAGTGGATTGCATATGGCTTTAAGAAGTACTTCACTAACTACTGGTGTTGGCTGGACTTCCTGATTGTTGATGTGAGTAGAAGAATTTTCTCTAGCTGAATGTTGGATTAGGGCTGAACGGTTGCACTTTGATATGTTGGGCAGAGTTTGGAATAATTGAAAACTGAAAACTTCAATTCAAAAGTGTGGGATCAGTAAGATTAAAAAAGAAATAAATTAATACTTTTCAGCAGTGATGCATTAAAAGTAACAGTAAAAGCATTTATAATGCTACAAAAGATTTCTGTTTCAAATAAATGCTGTTCCTTTGAACTTTCAGAATCCTGAAAAAGAAAATGTATCAATTTTCACAAACATATTAACCAGCACAACTGTTTTTAACAATGATAAAGAAAAATTATATATTTTTAACATGGAGCCCTGGTCAGCATAAAAGACTACTTTCAAAAAATGAAAAAAAGTTTGGGTTTTTTTTGCCTTGTGCTGTTCTATTTTTTACACTCTGTTAGATTTAGTGCATTATTTAGTATAAAACAACGTAAAACATAATTTGGAGATTTTACCATTTCAATTTATTTAGGTAAATGAACTATTTTTTTTAATAAATTGACCAGACAACAATAAAAGAAAAAGAAAGTTTATTGGCCCTCAACTAAGCTGAAGGGTGAATGAACTAATATAACTGTTGTTTCAACCAATACATTTTTTTTTTAAATTTTCTTATTATACAGGCCATGAAAGTAACCAGAAACTTATCTGGTTTAAAATGAGGACATTTTTGGCTAGAAATCTGTGAAAATAAATCATTTGTTGTAGTGAAGGGTGTTCATTACAGAGATCTTAGCACAGATCTTGCAAAGCAGAGTGTCTAAAACTCATTTAATCATGCTAAAACTGTAAAATGTACAGATGTGGCCTATTAATTGAACACAAATGTTCTGAACTGTTTGATTGGATTAAACAGTTCATTCACAAATAATACAGTTCATTTGTCAAACTGTAGTCTGTTTAGGTGTAACATGTATTATATTAAGTTAATATAGCCTGAATTTAGAGCATCCATAATTGACATTGAATACATAATAATACAGTTTCAGATTGATGTTTTGAATTTGTTGACTTTTGTTCACAAGTTTTAGTTTTGTGTCATTCTGGTTTTGCGTTATTGACACTATGACACCTCAGACCTTTTATAATTCGATTGATATCAGCATTGAGATGTTATTGCAAACACATCCTTCAATGAAAAAACTGCACAAGATACACATAAAACAACTACACATGAACACACTGAATAAAACACCTTCTGGTACAGCTTCTGGAGTAGCTCAAATAAACACAAGTGTGTCTCACCTGATGCTCATCTGACCCACACAGATCTCCACACACACCTTTAACGCTAGGGTAAGTTCACAGTTCAAAGGTCAGAGGTCTGTATCTCAGCTGCAGTTGTCTTCTCATCCACACCGAGATATAAATGCCACTGTCTCTCTGTCAGCAATTTTTTGTTTCGACCTGTAATTTAACATGGTGTCGAGCTTGATATGTTTAATAATTATTCCCACTGGACCTTGGCTTTTATATCAGAATATACTCACTGTATCAAAGAATTATCTGGAGAAGATCAGTTACATTTAGGACTGTTAATAAAATCAAGAATTGACATTTAAAGGGTACACTACAGTGAGACGTCTTAGTATAATACATTTAAACAGCATTTAAGCTGAAATCTGTATTTTAATGTTTTTTTTATTATTATTTTGTACTTTTATTTATATCATACAACTTTTGATTTTTGAAGTTGTGATTTCGGGCAAATTGCACAGAAATATCTTCTTTAGATATATTGCAGTGACAAGGAAAACTATAGAAATTGTTTTTTATAAAGAACTAACCATTCTTGGGACTACATTTAATAATCCATTAATGGAATATATAAACTGAAACACTGTTTGGACTGATGAAAATCACATTATTTAAAAAAAAAAAAAGCTAAATAAAATATGATTAAAATAAAAAACCCAAATTCTTTATAAAACCTCACTCTATTTTATATATATGCATATTGATTATGCATATATAGTTGAGTATGTAGGTATATACATTGATGTGCATATGTGCATACTTGTCCATGTTTTGTCTTCATTTCACCTCATCGGCCCATCAAACACATTCCTACTGTTCCTGTGGCCACAACCTGTCATTACAAGCAGAAAACCATTCTGTTCTACACTGTCTGTCTACTCTGACTGTAGAATAGAGTGGAAACCTATTGTGATTTTAAACTGATTTGTAAAACTGATTTAATTTATGTCCCAATAAATGTGTTCCTATAGAATATCCCAAAAGTGCAAAATTATGTATTTTTCCTTTTATAAATAAATAGCATCAAGTTGCATGTTATAGTCTATTTAACATGCAGTAAAAAAAGCCATTCAGAGAGGTGTGTTATTAATATTAATAATTAATTAAGTGTTTTATAAAAAAAAAAAGTCATGATTTTTTTTTTTTTTCCAATTGCAGGTGTCTTTGATTAGCTTGGTTGCCAACTCTCTGGGCTACTCAGACTTTGGGGCCATTAAATCTTTGAGGACTCTCAGGGCTCTGAGGCCCCTGAGGGCCCTGTCTAGATTTGAAGGAATGCGGGTAAGATCCTGTCTTCTCTGCAGCTTCAACTCTCTAAATGTGACACTCATTAAAGCCTGTCAAGTATACAGAGATTGTACAGCTCTGCATAATATATGTTAAATGAAGTCCAATACATTTCTTAAACATTTTGGACTGCTGATTGTAAAAATAGTGTCTGTTTTGCTCAAGCACGTCACACTTTCACAAAATATGATGCATTTTGTAACATTTTTTGCTTTTGTAACAGCCATAAGGTGAAGAAGTCACATATTGTCACTTAATCAGCAGAAAAACTGCTGAGAAATACAGAAAGTTATATTTGATTTTTTTTGTTTGATTTGCTTTGGTGATCTAGAGCTGTGGTTGCATGCAGTTACAGTATGATTGCTTTCTGTATGGTATCGCACTTCTAATTTCCTGTTGTCCAGGTGGTGGTAAATGCGCTGATTGGGGCCATCCCGTCCATCATGAACGTATTGCTGGTGTGCCTGATCTTCTGGCTCATATTTA
The DNA here is from genome assembly GCA_032359235.1 of Enteromius mattozi. Lineage (NCBI taxonomy): Eukaryota > Metazoa > Chordata > Actinopteri > Cypriniformes > Cyprinidae > Enteromius > Enteromius mattozi. The sequence goes on along the minus strand of JAUMHE010000043.1, from coordinate 19,360,764 downwards.
GCATCATGGGTGTCAACCTTTTCGCTGGGAAATTCGGGAAATGTGTCAACAGGACAGGATACATTCAAAGCGTAACCCTGGTCAACAACAAGAGTGACTGCCAGGCCATGAATGACACCCAGTTCTACTGGACCAAAGTGAAAGTCAACTTCGACAATGTGGGCCTTGGATACCTCTCACTTCTGCAAGTGGTGAGTGTCTCGAGGGTTTGCGCCATTCAGAATTGCACTAAGAAAGATTTTTCAGAGCGGCCAAACATGAATGCTGAACTATAGTTCAAATTTAACCCTTGTTCCCAGTCAAAAAGACCCTAATTGCTTAAATAATGTATTTTTAATTTAATTTTAACCATTTCAAATAGTTTTGATGGCCATGCTAATTGTGTACTTAACCCAATACTGAACTAGTATTGATCGTTTTAGTATTCAACTAAGGGTCTAAGAATATGTCAGTTTTGGAAAAATGTATTTTACACATCAGAGAATAAACAGGCACAATTAGTCCAATTAAATGATATGATTATTTGGGTTTTATTCAAAACTTTTGCTGGACTTATTAAATGCACCTGTAATATCACTGTTAAATTTGTTTTAATTGACTTAAATTCCTCTTCCTGTCATTTCATTCTGTGGTCATAAATTAAAGGGAGCATTGGGCAGAAATGCCACTAAAATTAATAGAAATTTTCCAAATTCAAGATAAGGGACCAAACAATTGTACTGCACAAGTAAAAAAAACTGAGTCTTTTATGCTGATTCTTATCCACCTTTGTAATGTAAAGATACTGTAGCTTTTTGTTGATGTTGTTAAATTGTATTGAAGTAATTGGTTCAATTCAAGTATTTGACATAAAATACAACACAGACACCTTTAAGGAAATTTTGGAAATTATAAAAGGGAAATCTAATTTCTGATTCCATTCCAATTTAAATTCACACCCATTATTTGAAAGGGAGCCAAATCTTAAATTGTGAACTCTGGTCATCTTGACCATTTCAGTCCAAGGACTTTTGGTGACTGTTCAGAATCATCATATTCATAGAGTTTTTCAGGGGCCTGCAATTCCTCGCTGGGCCTTAACCTATCATTTGCCTCTAGGAACAGTCTCTCAATCACCACAGGTTATAATTTCTGTAACCATGCCAACGACATCCAAAAATGGCCTAGCTTAATGGCGTTCATGCTGACTCTTGGTGAGTCACAACTCTTTGTCTTTGCAGAAGGTATGAAACTTAAATGCGTAATTACCTCAGACTAAAAAGCCCAGTTTCGCTATGGTCAGACATAAAAAGAAATATGCTCACCTAGAAGCAGAACATATATTTGAATAAATTGACAATTTTTCTCTTTTAGATGGACATTCAAGCATTCTTAAATACTTTGTTTTTCAGGCAACATTCAAAGGCTGGATGGAAATCATGTACGCTGCTGTTGATTCCCGCGGAGTAAGCATGTTCTTTTCATTCCTGAAATTAATTTCTTACAACCAAATTCACAAAAGAACAACCTAGGTATTACCTATGAGCCATCATAATCCTGAAATAATAGTTCCAATTTAAATAGTGTTCTTTGGAAAACCGGTTCGTTAAGAATTGAAAAAGCCTAGAACTTTTTAACCTCCAGAGAACCAATTAGGAACTCAGCTACCCAATGCTAGAAAAAATTTAATTCGATAAGAAGAGGGTTTAACCCAAGGTGCCGCAAAAAAACATTGGAAAAAACCTTGATTTTAGAGCTTTAGACCTTTAGTGAGTCTCTAAGATTGATATTGTTCTTGTTTGTCAGGTTGAGGAGCAGCCCGTCAAAGAGATAAACCTCTACATGTACCTCTACTTCGTCATTTTCATCATCTTTGGATCCTTCTTTACCTTAAATCTGTTCATCGGTGTCATCATCGATAACTTCAATCAGCAGAAAAGAATGATAGGTGTTTAAGTGTAACTTCTCTTACAAAAGCATTCAGCTTACATTTATTATGTCCCATGAAAAAATAACAGCTTGTTCTCTGTACTAAAGGTGGCCAGGATATATTCATGACTGAAGAGCAGAAAAAGTACTACAATGCAATGAAGAAACTTGGATCGAAAAAGCCACAGAAGCCAATTCCAAGACCAGTGGTAAGATTTTTAGCCATTTTTGAAATTTTAAAATCTTAATGAATTGCACCTCTAATTTCTTACCATAAACTCATTTTCATCTAGAACATTTTGCAAGGATTCTTCTTCGACTTGGTGTCCAAGCAAGCCTTTGACATCACTATCATGATGCTTATTATTCTCAACATGATAACCATGATGGTTGAGACCGATGAACAATCTGCTCGCATGGAGACCATCCTCAATAACATCAACCTGGCCTTCATTGTCATCTTTACCACTGAATGCCTCATCAAGATATTTGCCCTCCGCTGTTATTTCTTCACCATTAGTTGGAACATATTTGACTTTGTAGTGGTTGTTCTGTCCATCGTTGGTAAGTGCACGACTTTACAGTCTGGTAAGTGGTACGTGTGGCTAATTCAAGACTTCCCTGCTGAAAAGACCAACTTGGTTTATACTGGTTAGCTCTTTGGTACGGGTCCATCTGGTTACCGTTATGGTGAAGCCAAAGAAGGATTGCTGGTTTGGTTAAATTAGTTAAGAAACTTTGCAGAGACACCAGCTTGTCTTTTCAACTGGGTTGTTGTGATCTGAGATGTTCATAGTGCCATTTCTCAAGAGATTTTCACACAAGTCCACCTTCTGTGTGCTGATACCTGTTTTTAATTTGTCCTTCCTCGTAGGAATTGTCCTTGCTGACATAATAGAAAAATACTTTGTGTCCCCAACTCTGTTTCGAGTGATCCGGCTGGCAAGAATAGGACGAGTTCTCAGACTAATACGAGCAGCTAAAGGAATAAGGACGTTACTTTTTGCCTTAATGATGTCGCTGCCAGCATTGTTCAACATCGGCCTCCTGCTCTTCCTGGTCATGTTCATCTACGCCATCTTTGGCATGGCGAACTTCGCCTATGTGAAGAAGCAGGGCGGGATAGACGACATGTTCAACTTCGAAACCTTCGGGAACAGCATGATCTGCCTTTTCCAGATCACCACGTCGGCCGGTTGGGATAACCTACTGGATCCCATTCTCAACAACTCTCCGGAAGAATGCAGCTCGAGTTACATCAACACCGGGACCAATACCAAGGGCAACTGTGGCAACCCCTCAGTAGGGATCACTTTCTTCGTCAGCTACATCATCATTTCCTTCTTGATCGTTGTCAACATGTACATCGCCATCATTCTGGAGAACTTCAGCGTGGCCACCGAGGAGAGCACCGAACCTCTGAGCGAGGACGACTTCGAGATGTTCTACGAGGTTTGGGAGAAGTTCGACGTCGAGGCCACGCACTTCATCGAGTATTCCAAACTCTCCAGTTTCGCCAACAGCCTTTCTGAACCTCTGAGGATCGCCAAACCCAACAAAATCAAACTCATCAACATGGATCTACCCATGGTCAGTGGTGATAGGATACACTGCCTGGACATCCTGTTCGCCTTCACCAAGCGGGTCCTCGGAGAGACCGGAGAAATGGACGCTTTGAAGCAGCAAATGGAGGAGAAGTTCATGATGGCGAACCCTTCCAAGATATCCCACGAGCCCATCACCACGACCTTGCGGCGCAAGCAGGAGGAGATTTCGGTGTCCCTGATTCAGCGTGCCTACCGGCGGCACCTTGTTAGACGACAAATGAAGCAGGCATCTTACCTGTACAGGCACATAAACCAAGACGCACACTGGTCAGAAGAGGACAGCGCTCCGGAGCGGGAAGGACTCATAGCTTCAATGATTAAAGAGCACTACGGTCCCGAGAAAGGACCTCCTTACTTAGCTTGCTCGCCACCATCCTACGATGCTGTAACAAAGGATCCTAGTGACCATTTAAATATGTTAAAACCTGACTCTCAATCCAGTGAGCCTCATAAATCAGAAGAGACATATGACGAGACATTTCTTTAGGAACTCTTTTCTAAGTAACCCATCATTGTTTGCTTTTCTTTTAAAACCACGTTTGGATGTGTTCAGTGAATCTAATCAGGAGGAATCCAAATGCAAGCAAGATTTCACTTTTTTAATCTGTTTGGGAAATGTTTGGACAACCTGTTGTTTTTGTCAAAAAATATGACATGGTATCATGGGAAACGGACAAAAATACATGGATATATCAAGATGAGGGTGTAACTTTTCAGGTAGAGAATGTATTTTAGCTCAGATGTGTTGCACATATCGCAACTGTAATATTGCACAGATGTCATTTTGGCTGTTTACTATAAAGCTTAACGGCCACATGTAGTTTCTCATTGCTCAGGATTAAGTGAGGGATGTTATCACTTTTTTTTACACTTGATGAGAGTACTGGTGTAAGGAAAAGGCCCCTAAATGCACTTGCAATGACTACAGTGGAAATTTCCTCTTACAAAGTGAATGATTTTGCATTTTTATCAACGCTTGTTTTCTTGTTCAACACAGGCAGGAAACTGTGTTTTGAAATGGTTTGAGGTCAAAGTGAAATCAAAATGGACTACTTAAGTAAATACATGTACATGTTCCTGATTTTATTATGCACATCTGGTGCATGTTATTCCAAAGAAAGAATCTATGTAATCTTTCATCAAAATAAAACAACTTTCCTGGCTAAAGTCATGTATTTCCCAACCCATTCTCTCTAGCAGCTTTGCTCCATTTTGATATGCAACGCCTACTTTTAATGATTCAATCAATTCCCAGTGGATACAAATTCAGTTTTGCCTAAATTGTTTTAGGTTAAATATCCTGACCTGTTTTACTGTTCTTACAGCAGTTAAATGTTGAATTAAAGAAATTAAAATGGATAGACAACTATGTTTAATACAAAATTTGAATCACCTGAAATTACCTTCAGCTCTTATGTTTTATTTAAGGGCTTTTTCTCATTATGTTGCAAATTGAAATGCTTTAGCCTGGATCATAGACGATTTTCAGAGTGTCCTAATAACTTATAATCTCATCACTGTTTTCTTTTTCCAAGTCAGGAGTATGAATTTACATGCATCAAATGCATTTCTGTGACATTATAAACTATATAGTAACTTATATAATGTATATAAGCAAATAGGGAAAAAGTACAGATGTATCATCAACATCCATGTACAGGCATATCAATTTATGTGTTCTACTCCTTTTTTTATGAAACAAAGCTTTCCTTTCCACAAATTGTTCTCTCTGTTGTTTTTAATTTCAAGGGGCATTTATGGAACATGAAACATAATAAACATTTTCACGGCTATATTTTAATGAATTCCTGATGGACTGAGGGAAGGATGACTATCACACATTTGCAATTTAATTTTGTCATGTTACACTGACACACAAATTCCATCAGCTGAATGCCTAGAATGATATAATGAGCAAGCATGACATTGTTTGGCAAAGTTTTCTTGCCTGCGATGCTTCCAGGAAACAGGATGTTGTGGCTTGACATATTGAATATCCTGTGTTTTAAATAGCTAATAGTTTACATCACAGAGGTGAACTATGATTTGTTACATAACTAGTTAGAGCGCATTTAAATGCATATTGTATGCCTTTTTATATAGTCCTTGTACACAAAAGAAATCCTTAGTTGAAAATTAAATGCTAAAGGTTTATTTTGTTAGTTTCTAGACTTGTTTCTACCACAAAATACAAATAGCAAAAATTTTTATTTTTAACTCACAACATATATGAAAAACTAAAAATTGCAGGAAAAAAATGTTATACCATGGTGGAACTAAAAATCATGCAAGAATTCGGAATTACAAAATGTAAGAATTCTGAGAAAAGAAATCTGAATTGTGACATAAACCAACGTTATCTCAAGAGCAATATGTATTTTACAAGGTGGCTAATTCGTACAACCTTTTTTTTTCTAAACCCCACTGAAGGATTGGTTTAGGTGGTGATAATTATTTTTTTTTTTTTCAAAAATAGTAATTTAATTATGTACTCAAGCACCAAACACAATACTTAACTCAGGATTTCTTAACCTGAACACAAATCTGTATAAGCAGTTCGTCTTCAGAACGTTAATCACCATTTTGACCAGCATTTCTTTGGTGCAAACAAAAAATGGGCGCTACATTCTCAACAGTGGGGCAGTTTTTGTTGGTTTTGTAACGGTGTGCATAGTTTGTGCTCTTAGCCCTTGGTTAGGGAGCCAATTTGGCATCGTCCCCTGGGAGTTTGCCCTTTCTCCAGCCCAGGGTGAGGGTGTTCAAATCCTCCAGACCAGCTGGACCTCCAGGATAATCCCAACGGAAAATAATCACTTGTTTTAATTACACACAAATGCACTCATACTTCAGTTCGCTCAGTCACAGACCTCCAGACTGCTACCTTTTACAAATTCCTTTTTCATTTAGGAAGGTAATGTTTTGGATGTACACTTTTACATTCAATTGGGAAAACAATGTCTTCAAGTGCTATAAAAAGTAATAATGTTGGGATATTTTGAATTTATGATGGGATTATGATGGGTGGAACATCTTGAACCAAAATAATATCTTTGCTTTTTTATTTTATGCTATAAGCAAAAGTTTAGCATGAAGAAACTAGTTTGAAGAAACTCGCCAGCCCAGAATTTCAGTGACTATGTTACATTTTCCCTGATTTAGTTTCTCCATTCAGTTTCTGCACATGCTTTCCTTTTAATTCTTCGTGTGTCTGGATCGCTTTAAAGAAATCCACTTTAATGAATGTGCCTGTGTAATTGATCTGATGTTTAAACATCTGAACATGTGGCCGGGATTAAGCTTGACTACAGGAAACCCATTATTACAGATTAAAATGCACTATAACTAATTACATACACACGCACATGCTTCTGTCATCTATTAAAAAAAAATCTAAATTAACCAAAAAAGTGATCATTTTTAAAAGAAAATAAAAACAAAGTGCTTCAGTATTTTTGATTTGGAGCTCAAAAGAATGCAATCAATGAGTAAATGTGATTAGAGCTAGATTAGTCCCGAAGGAGCGACTGATGAAGTTTGTTCACTTCCTGGATTTAAGGATGTGAACACTCTTAATCAGGATACATGTGTTTGTGTCCCTGTTGCCATGGTCACGCTGTGCTAATGATGGAAAAGCTCCAGTTGATTGGACCCACCTTATATGATTAAGTTAGCGAAAACAATAGAAATTACAAATAACAAGTCAAAGCCTGTTGATAATTTGTGTACATTCAACTCCATCATATATCATAATAATTCTATTATGTATATAATATTTTATGATTGCAATAAGAATTTGACTTAATCATTTTTATTAGTAACCCTAAAGGACAAGATTATGATGCATATCTATCTATCTAAATATTACATTTCATTATATATTACAACTAAAGCACTACTGTACATCAACTCCAGGGCTGCGATAACTTGATCTTCAAATATTTTGTCAGAAAGATCACAGCAGCGGATGAGGAGGAGAAAGGCTCATTTCACAAAAGATAATAAAAACTGCAAAAACCGCATATGTATGTGAGTGTGTGCGCGTGTGTTGGATATATGCAACATTAGTTAAGTCTTTGACAAACAAAATATATTATGTATCCATAAAGAATATTTGAACGCTGAGGAACAGGAAATAATAACTAATCCTTAAACAAATGCATGACTGAATAAATGTTGATGTGATGACATCATGGAACACTACAGCCGGAAATGTCATTGCAATTCTTGAAATACAAAGCAAATGTGTAAAGCACACTCTTCCGAGAAACAAAATAATTCATAATATGATCATAATAATCCGCCATAGATAAAAGGAAAAATGCAATTAACGCCATCCATCTGTTGGTGCAGCGCTGGCTTAGAAAGGTTTGGAGAAATCCTGACCCGGAGGGGAGCTCTGCTTATTTCCACTGAACTCAGAAAGAGACTTTTCCTGAAACAGCCCTTTTTTGTTGTTGTTGTTCTTTTTAGTTCATTCCATTTTTTTCCTGGCCATTATTTAATCTTGAATATTCATTCGTAAGAAACAAAGTACGATCAAGTCATGACACAGCTATCAAAAAGTGTTGAAAGTATTACATACTGCAACAATAGCCTTAATTTAATAATATTATAATGCAAACTGTTAGCAGTATTTCTCATCTCATTGTCTGTCTCCAAAGTCTACAGAACACCTAAAAGTGATTTTGCTGTCACTTATCAGTTTGTTGTTCTTTTTTTCAGTTAGTCAGTTGAAATGTGTGTAATGGAGAGATTTGAGATTTGAGAGTTGCAGTAGATTTAGCTTGAACCAAGATTCTGGTTTGTTACTCAAATCCACAAATACATTTGGAGAATCTCAGAATCTAGTGCACAAGTGTGAACTATTTTTAAACGTCTTGACAAGTGTAGCTGTATTTCCTGTATTAACAACTTTCCAATGCAAAAGGGAAGCTATAGTAGTCTTCAGTTTGTGCAAAAGCCATGAACTATAATTTGTGACTACTAGGTATTGCCAGTCATAAGTGGGTGGAACCTTCTCATTCTAGAGAGCCTCTGATTGGTCAAAACAAGTGAGTGCAGTATGAGTCACAGTAAAATTGTGCTCAGTTTCTCAGAAAACATGAATTCATGTGTTCAGTTCACAAACCAAGTAAATATATCTTGATTTAAGGATGTCTGGATATTTTTATCGGGAAACAAGGAATGCAAAATTCAATGCCATGACTTTATGAATTGAAGAACTTTTTAGGCATTCAATTGTGTAAGGTCAAGATATAGATGGACCATAAATGATAGATTAAATTATTTTCATACAGTAAGTTTTGACTGTTAAACTCACACACTGGCACCCAAGGAAAGGTCTATTTTAAGCAGGTTGTGCTGACTCTCCGATGATCTCTGAGGATTTCAGTCATTTGTCATTTGTGCTGTGTTATTGTAGATCCTTACAGGGACAGAGGAATCTGGCGAGATATATCTGCTGGTATTAAATATTTGGGACTGTCCATATGTCCTGTCTCCTAACCTTGCAGTCAACATCTGTCACTTCCTGTCCTGAGTCATGAGTGAAAGTGCTGAGAGATCAGCTGAACACATACTGCCCTCTAGTGCTGATCAGAGTCATAACAACTGAACCAGAAAAGCTTAATTACTGAAGCCTTATAATAACCCTAGTAGATTTTCAATGTATTTATTTATTTGTATTATTCATAATTGCATAACGTCTGCACAACGTATACACTATATTTGACATGTTAGCTTAAATGTTTTTTGACCCATTTCCGGTATCAAAAAGGGTAAAAATATTTAATTTAAAACAATTAGACTTTCTGTTATATTAT
>JAUMHE010000043.1:19338188-19348289 GCA_032359235.1 Enteromius mattozi | reverse complement strand
AGCAGTCATGGCACTTCCTTATTTGTTATGTGAATTAATTATTTAGAGTAAATGAAGTATGAAGTATGAGTATGAAGTTTGACAAGCAGTCATGGCACTTCCTTATTTGTTATGTGAATTAATTATTTAGAGTAAAAATATAGAAGTCAAGTTTGATCTTTTTTTTTGTGTGTTATACATGTTATGCATACATTATATAAAGTCACAATGTTTTAACAGTAAAAGACAAACAAGACATATAAGTGATAAACATGGGTAATGTTTAATTCAACAAAATACTGAACATGGCAGCAGAATCTGAAATGACCCAAACCAGGGCAACACAACATACATTTACTACATTAGCAGCAGTAAAAATAATAACAATAATAAACACATCAACAGACCTCCATCATTCCTGATCCTTCATGAGAAGCCAGCCCACACAGAGCCAGCAAAGGATCATGGGAAATCTCCTCAGGTAGTCCTAACACACAAACACTTCTTCAAGGTTTATTAATGTGAAACATAGAGAAACATAACGAGAGTAAAAGATGCTTCAACTACATCAGTTAGCAGATCTGATGACGTTATTTATATACATCACACATCAACACCTGATAGCATACAAAGTTTGGCTTCAACTAAATTTGCACAACTTGCACTGCAATACTTTAATTATATTTCAAATCCCTGATTTGATAAGAGAGAAATCCAACTTAATAGAATTGATAAGATGGAGATGAGGGAAGAAGATACATGTACCACACAAACAAACAAACAAACAAAATCAAACACAAGTGAGGGAGGTTTGCGTCTCATCTGAACCTCAGAAGCCATTGAACCTGCGGATGCTGGACTCAAAGCTAAAGACTTTGTGAAACGCACCGAGCACCTGGCAATCAAATTCAGAGCACCTTCTGTTAAAAACGAAAACACCAGAAGATCTCCGGAAATCACAGAAAAGCAGCTGGATATTAAATTATATTGCTACCACGAAAACAGAATAAAATACTTTAGATATATTTATATATAAAAAAGTCTGAGGTATATCTAATCACTGAGCGCATGACGGTTGAGATTCAGTGATCGCGTTAGTGTTTTACGCTGACCAACAAGTCTGATAAAAGCTGCCCGTTTCTGAACAACGCTGGAGTCCATGAGATGATTGAAGAGTACAGCACTACGAACATTCAGTCTTCAACACTCAAGTGATTGCGGGAAACAGGCGAGCTCTGAAGATATCGCCACCGTGGAGATGTGAATCTAGAAACGTCTGGGTCATAAAACATCCCCAAAATCAGAAGAACAAAGTCTTTTAACAGAAAAACAATGAAGACTTTTAACACAGTTTGTCTTAATATTCTGTTATTTTCATGACATTTCAGCAATTTTTTTCCCATTAACAATGCAAAAAACCTTTTATTGTTAGTAATGCTTCACAATTAATCAAATTTCTAAACGCAATTACAATTATGGATGCCATAATTACGTAATCGCTCAAGAGTGTAATAATCGTTCAAAGTCCACTTATGTTATTCTGAGTGCTTAAAATGTGATTTTCTTTCTACAGGTTATTGTAAGGTTTTTTTCCCCACTGTTTTAATTATAGTTTTAGTTTAACATTATACTACCATGCGTATTTTTCATTTTTAATTTTTTTTATAATCTAAAGAAGAAACCAATCCAATGAATAGCTGACATTTGAGGTTTAGTACTATAGAAAAACCTTAAAAGTTTTTCAGTTTAAATGTTTTCAGGTTATTTATTTTTATAAAAAATATGACATGAAGTTGCCTCAAACAATGGTATAAACATCATTTAATGTAAATTGTGTTATTCAAAATGAATATTCGTGTTATTCAAAATGAATAACTACAATTTCAAGCGATTAATCAAAATCATGCAGCCCTACATGCTACTGTGCTACTGTCATGCTAGAAACAAAAAAATTAAAGCGTTAAGCACAACTGAATATATTTTAGGTTAATCTTATTTGTATTTAACAAATGTTAAAAAAATTAAAAAAAAGTAAAAAAAATTGAATTACAGTAATGATCATTTGGCGGAGATAGTTGTTGCTCAACTAGGAAATTAATGCTTTAAGAGCACAAAAAAACAATACATTGAACAAAACTTCTACAGCATTTATTAATCTTAGCTAATGCTAATTTTAGCATTTTCTAATTCATTATTAAAAATCACAAATTGTATTTGTTAACATTAGTTAATGCACTGTGAGCTAGCATGAACTAACAATTAATGATTGAATTTTTATGAACTAACATTAACAAAGACGAATACTGTAATGTATTGATAAGTGTTTGTTCATGTTTGTTAATACATAAACTAATGTTAACAAATGACACCTTATTGTAAAGTGTAACCAAAAAAAATTTTATTCTAATTGTTAAAATCAATTCTAAATATTTTAGGTTAGCTTTTTATTGCATTTAACACCAATTTAAAAACAAAAAAACAACAACAACAACAACACTTTTTTGCATTACAGTAATAATTTGAGGAAAACAAACTGTTTCCAATTTTCTGCTAAATTAAATGAAGCTTTAAGAGAATAAAGACTAATTTAGGATGACTAAGATTTTTTTGTGACAGTATTTATGACATTTAAGTGTAATGCAAAACAATGTTATCGTTACTGTGATGTCAAAAAAATGCAAAATTAATTACCAAAATATAATTGTAAATATATTTTGTGGGATGGTATTTTTTCACTTGACAGCAAAGATAATATGCAATGGCCAAAGAACTTTATTTTCTGCTTCATTCTCTTTATGGACTGCAGTCTAAATTATTTGAGATTATTTGGGTTCAAGAAAACTACCTTAAATATTTCCCCTCACATCACAGAAATGAAAAAAAAGGGAAGTTTTAAAAAAAGTTAAAATTTCAGATATTTTTATTGAATTATTTGTTTTGCATCATGCTAAAATAATGCCACAGTGCAAAAAAAAAACAAAAAAAAAAACAATTTTCACGAAGGCAGATTTTCAGATGACTTATGACCCAGATGTTTCTTGGTGAGATTCACCATACTGCTGAGAACTATTGCTATAAGAGTGAGTGGTCACACAATCACATGCAACTAGTTTACCTGAGTAGTGTAGTGGATAAACATCGCACGCTTTCCTGATGCACCCAAACCTTGAGCCGTGATCGAAAGCAATCCTGTAACGCAGCGCTGCTCTTCACGTGGCCACAGAACTAACATTTGGACTGCAGTCTTGTCACCTAGAAACAAGGAACGCTGAACTGATGGCACGTCTGACTTCAGATACTTCAACACAAGCGGATGCTACATTAAAACCAGTTCCGACACCGCGAAAGGCAACTCGAATCGTAACAGTCCCGCTGCCTTTCGCTTCCAGTGTCCCAGACGACTGCCGGAAACACCACAAATAACATCCCACGAGACGCTTCAAGGAAGAAAGGGTACGTTAAAACTAGACTAAAATTCACTGAGTACAAAAAGGACCTTGTGTGCTCTTGGAAGGTTGCGTAACAGTCATCAGATCGTCTTGATAAAACCCGAGGGTCGAGCGTTCGGATGGAGGTATTCATGGAGTGAAGGCAAAAGAAAAAATCAACAACTTAAAAATGGCATTAAAACCGATGAGGTAACGTGTGCTCATATCCCAGCAGTCCAAAACGATCCCCTGAATGCCCTCTGAGAGTTCGGTCTTCTCGCGTTTGAGGTTTCTCCGTGTGCCTTCCTCTCGGAAGAGTACAGTAGACGAATGTGCTGGTGAAAGCGATCCGACGATGCAAGAAGAAGAAATTAAATACATGGCGATCCGGAGATCAAATTAGCAGCAAAGTTCACATTTACTGGAGCGATGAACGCAGTGGTTCGCGGTCCCTGATGTTCAGGTGCTGGACTCTTTGGGAGGAAGGTCCGCGTCGCTGTGGGACGTCGTCATCATCATCATGGAGACCAGGCACTCCGAGGTAGACGTGTTGATGGTGTTGGCGGTCTTGGAGATGGTGGAGATGCGCTCCTCCACGCAGCCGGCTGACAGTCGTGCCTCTGCGTCATGGTCCCAGCACTCCTCGATGGTCTCACACAGCTGGCCCAAACCCTGAGGGGACAGCAGAGAGAGAGTCATTTAAAGGATTTCAATTCAATTCAAATGTGAATCTTTACATTTAAAATGGGAAGATGTCACAATCTAGATCTTAATGCATAGGGCTGCACAACACATGGGAAATTTCTCAATGTGCTTACCAAATCAAAATGTGGCAATTTAATAACTAGGCTGACTTGGTGTACCCGAATGTGACTCAAACTCAAATGGGATGCAGAGTTTAGTTTGTGTGCAGCAGCAAACTGCAAACCACTGAAAACACTGCTTCATGAGTTGCTTACATGTAAAAATAACACAGTGCTGTTCTTTACTCTAAAACATGCAGTGCATATGTATTTATTTATATCGCAGTCTTTGTGATATGATATCGCGCTAAACCATAAATTAGATTTTTATATTATTTCACAAGTAATTGTGTGGCTCTAGCTTCTAATCAAAAGCACATTCTTACCTGATGTTTGATCCAACAGTCTTTAAAGACGGGCCGCATCTTCTTGTGGACCACCACATCTTGAAGGTCTTCCAGTGAAGGATGTTGGCCCACCTCCTCCTCAAAGGGCAGCTGGTACTCACCTACAGGACCTAAGTGAGACAGCAAAAGTATTAGCTGTATAAAACACATAATACCCAGGCATGTGTGATCAGCTAAGAACAGTCATACACACACAAACAAAACGAGAAGCTGAACTATACCTTATAGTACTGTAAACTAAAGCAACAAAATGATTATTATTAGTGTTCATTTTGGGCTGAAATGTAACTGAAAACAACACATCTTTAGTTTAAGAAATTTTTTAGAGCAATATCATGATTCACACGGGTCATACTTTTAGGTCAGAATAGATGGAAATGTGTGTTAATAAAATTTGTATAAAAACAAACAAAAACATTTGCTTTTCAATTTAAGTCAATCAATAAATATAAAACATTAACAGTAATGTACTTAAAATACCATTATACCATTAATACACAACACACATATTCACATTATACATACACTATGTATGCCTACCATAAGTCAGTTTCCTGGAGTTATGCATATTATGTTTACATATTGTATATTGTGTATATATATATATATATATATATATATATATACACACACACAAACATAACATTGTGCATATCTACACATATGAGTATATTAGTATACAATATACATATTTACATTGTAAATTGTACTGTTTTTATATGTGCCAAAGAAAAAAAAAAAAAAAAAAGCGCACTTAAGCTTTTCACACATTATTTACTTGTAAATGCTTTAGTGACAATAAAAGTGAGTTGGGTTGATCAACATTACTCTCAAAATGAAAACTACGGTGCTCCGACACACTCTGATGTCTGTATGTTTGTGCAGACTCACCATCGGAGGCGGTGCAGCGAGACACCAGCTCCCACAGCACCAGTCCTAGAGCGTACATGTCGATCCTCAGGAAGGCGTCCCTTTGGAAATTAATGGCTCCCTCCAGCACCTCTGGAGCCATGTAACGCCGAGTGCCCACCTGCAGCGGGAGAGAAAAGACAAACAGTCATACACTAGACACAGTTTCACCATCATCCCAGTGGAGTCTGGGGGCCATCACAATGTGCTTCAAATTCATACTTGTTTGTACTTAAAATAGCTGAATAATCATAAGGGGCTGAAAAATAAAATAAAAAAATAATTTTTCTGGTTGTATCTGCACAACTCTTCAGGGATATGAATTTGATCTTGGACTCAAAGCCTCACATTTCTTACATTTATTTATTCAGCAGAAGCTTTTATTCAAAGGCACGTACAAAATAAAGAACATCACAAGCACTTTCTCATAAGAGCAGCACTATTTTTCAGTACACAGTGCCAAGCACAAGACAAGTTACAGCAACAGTTTTTGAATTTGCATTTATATTTTTTTTGACTAGGTGTGTGGATTGTTTGGTCTATATATGGTCATTCTGAATTGATGAACACCAACAAATAATATTTATAAGCACTACCAGTAAAATGTTTAGGATCAATAACTTTTAAGCAAATCAGCAAGTATGCACTAAATTGATCACAATTAAACTGTCACATAAGTGGCAGTGAAGAAATTTTAATGTCTTAAAATTAATACTGTTCTTTCAAACTTTCTACACTTTAGGACCCTTTACCTTTTGAAAAGGTACCGCACCAGTGACAGCTTTTGTACCTTTATTTCTGAGAGTGTATTTATTAAAAAACCTTGAGGAAGAGTATAATGGTTTGTACTTTTTTCAAAATTGAAAAATCAGCATGAATGATTTCTGAAGGATCATGTGACACTGAAGATGGGAGTAATTATGCCGAACATTCAGGTTTAAATCACATGAATAAAATTACATACTCAAGTGTAAAACAGCTCTTATAGATTGTAATACTATTTCACAGTACTACTGTTTTTACTTGTTCAAATAACTGCAGTCTTTCAAAAACACTTTTTACCAACCCAGAGCTGAACAATAGCATTTCGTGGTGAAGTTTTTATTAGGTAACTTCCCATAGCATGGGTATAAAGAGGCAGATAGACTGAACCGTAGTCAGATGCTTCATCTTTGAGACTCTCACCTGGCCGTGTGTATCTCCAGGTGGTTTCCCAGGCTCGAAGCAGACAGCCAACCCAAAGTCTGCAATCACTGCGCTCAAATCAGTCTTGAGCAGGACATTTTTACTCTTGAAGTCTCTGCAAATCACAAACCTCAAATCACCCAGTGTATACAGACTTTCTTTTGCTTATCAATATACAGCAGGAGCATAACATTTACAAATTTCTTTTAAATCAAATGCTCAATACAGATCCTTTAGATTGATGCTGTAAAAGCTTGAGATCCGCTTCGGCTCATGTACCTGTGTGCGATGGCGGGTTTGGGTCCCTCTGGTCTGTAAGGAAGGTCTTCATGAAGGTACGCCAGGCCACGGGACATACTTGCAGAAATATGACACAACTGAGGCCAGCTCACCGGGTTCCCCTTCAAGTAATCTGTTAGTGAACCCTGCAATAAATACAATTTGGGCTTTTAATAAAGATTTAATATTTTTTTAATTAAAATTTTTCATGTACTTGGTATGCTAATACTAAAATAAATAAAAAATAAATACATACACACATTAGTATATATTTGGATTTATTGACATTTCTCTAGGGATATTTTGGGAAACAAACCATTACTAACCCTTTCGTGGAATTCTGTGACCAGCCACAACTCCATCTGTAGGTTTGTGCCGCGTTTTTCTGCTGAAATGTAGTGTAGAATATTCTCGTGTTTAAAACCATCGGTGAGGTAAATGTCTCTTTCATTTTGCCATGACTGCTTGTCCTGTTAATAAACAAATTATTTTAGAATCAAGCACTATGCACACACGTCATTGAGAACAAAAGATGCAAAAAAGCAACCCTGTTTGAATAGTGCATGAGTAGAATATTTACCTGGATGGGAAATATTTTTACAGCCACATATTCACTGAGTAACTGGGCCTTCCAGACGCAGCCAAAGCGCCCTCTGGCCTTCAACTCCAGCAACTGCAGCGGCTTCAGACCAACCAGAGGAGACGGTGGAGGAAGACCAGCATCCTAATCACAAGATTACAGAGAAACATTCATTTAAAAACACAGATAAGAAACAGTATCTGATGAGCAGTACAAGTTAACCAAAGTAAATAAACTTAAAAGGACACACACATAAATATATTATTAATCTTTGCAACTAAATTACATCTAAAATCTTTTCAACAGTCATCTAAGAGAAAACTACAAGAATAACCCAATAATACTCTCAGGGTTTAAATTCAGACATATGCAAAGCATGGGGTCAGTAATTTTTTTGACAAGTCTTTAACAAAGGCTGCATTTATTTTAACATAAACACACTAAAAATGGTAATATTGTGAAATGTCATTATAATGGGAAAAAAAAATGCTTTCTATGCGAATATGTGTTAAAATGGAATTTATTTCTGTGATGCAAAGCTGAATTTTTTTCATTATTACTCCAGTCTTTAGTGCCACATGATCCTTCAGAAATCAGTCTAAAATGCTATATTGCTGCTCAGCTTAACAGTTTTGTGGAAACTGTGATACAAGTTTATACATAGCTGTCAGACCTGGCCGATGTCAACATGTCTGTAGGGTGGTTTTCGCTGGTGGTACGTCCAGCAGGCGAGCACCAGGGCCAGAGAGAGAATGGCAAAAGGAAGAAGAGAATAAACCAGCACACCCCAAAGAGACGGCCCTGGCTGAGGAGGCTGGATCTTTACTAAGAAAACAAAACATGAAGTCAGCAATAACAGATGTTATAATCAGAATATGACACTACCAAACAAATCACTTAGACTGAACTGAAGCCATTATAACATCAGCTACGGCTGAACATTAATTGTATAATATTAATGCACTAACTGTATTTACCATCACCTACATTTACACAACTAAAATATAATACTTAGATTGTTAATTTTTTCTTAGTAAATACAAATATTGATCATATTGCTATTGCCATCACTGTACAAGATCAAAACGCCATGGTTTAAGGATGTTCTGGCATTAAAGCTTCACCTCTTATCCATGCAACACATTGCTTTATTAAACCTGACCAATTAAACAAAACACTGAAAATTATGACTATTTACATGCAAAGACCAAACTTCCCCTATTATAGATTTGTGAAAATTTTATGCGGTGTGTGCCTAGACCTGGGAAAACTTTTTTTTTTTCATATTGATCTGAATGAAAATGCAAATTCGCTGTTTGACAATAGGTGCTGCTTTTGGAGCGTTAAAAGCTCACAAACACTGCAGAACGGGCCACACTGCTGTCAGGTGACATATGGAGGCTGGTTTACCTGCAGGAGCGATGGCTTCTGGAAGGTGTGTGAACTTCTCATTGCAATAGTTTCCTTCACAGCAGCAGAAGAACACCTGCGGACTCTCTTCCGTGGCTACACACTCCTGTCTGCTCACACACACAGACAGAGAAAACAGTGATGAAAGGGGTAGATCTGAAATTAGTCGTAGTAAAATGGCGCTCACCGATGAATTCTTCACTGAATTAATTGCTTAGTTACAGAAATAAATCATTCCCCCGGTTTCACAGACAAGACTTAAACCTAGTCCTAGACTAAAATGTAAATCTGAACTGTTTCAACTGAAAGAAACGTGAACTGCCTGATCTTAAAACTTATCATTAGCTTTGTTTTGTCTTAAAATGCAAACCCTTAATGCTTTTTTTCCCTAAGGCAAGTTTGTAAAAATTACTTCAATGTCCTAATTGAACTATGGCCTAATCCTGGCTTGGCTAAGCCCTGTCTATGAAACCAGGCATAAATGTAGTAACTGATGTCTACAAAGGAAGCACAAACATGTATTCAAGAACATCGTTTCAGCCGTTCAAAACAGTTTACATGTTTCGAATCCTCACTGATTGATATCTAATGTGACACGTTTGCATGTTTTCACAAGAGAATATGGCTCTTGGCGAGAAAAAAAAACTGTTTGTTTCAAAACAGCAACCTTGTAAGGGACACTCAACAGAACAATATTTTGTCAATTTCCTAAGCTTATATGCTTTTTTTTGTGTTTCAAAGCATTTTGAGCAATCTAATTTTCCCCAACAGTTTTAAATAAAATAATTTTACAAACTTTAAAAGAATAAATGGATAGCTTTTAATTTGGGGTTGGTTATATTTTAATACTTAAAGTAATCAACGCTGATTGATTAAAAGCTGAAAGTACAGACATTTATAATGTTACAAAGAATATTTTACTATTTTAAATAAATGCTGAAACATTAAAAATAAAAAGTTTTCAACATTGATAATGACAACACATTTTACCCAAGCAGCAAATCAGTATATTAGAATAGTTCACATAGTATATTAGTATATTAGAATGATTTCTAAAGGATCGAGTAACACTGTAGATTGGAGTAATGATGCTGAAAATTCCGCTTTCTTATTTATTGACTGACAAGTCTCCTGACCCCATGTTGGGAGAAATCAGAAATACAGAGCATTGTGTGCGGTGT
>JAUMHE010000043.1:19327963-19338088 GCA_032359235.1 Enteromius mattozi | reverse complement strand
GCTATAAATAGAACTTCTTATATTAAAAACAAACACTCAAGCTCTGCCCATATTTAAAAAGTAACGCAAAAGTAACAATGCATTACTTTTTATAAAAAGTAACTAAGCAACGTAAATAGTTACTTTTTTTAGGGTTTAACGCAATATTGTAATGCATTACTTTTAAAAGTAACTTTCCCCAACACTGATTATAATAATATTTCACAATACTACAATTCTTACTGTATTTATTGTAAAATAAATGTAGCCTTGATGGGTAGATAAGACTAAAAAAAATAAAAAATTAATCTGACTGACCGCACATTTAAAAAAAAAAAACGTAAAAGTATGTTTAAATAATTAAATAATTTCTGAGTGTTACATTAAATGAAACTTGTGATAAGACATTAACTTTGGGCTGAAAACATGTTCTTCTTGTTGCCAAACTTGACTAGCAAAAGGCAGTTGAATCAAACAGTCACATTATATCAAAGAGGCTTTTGATGTTACCTGTCGTAACAGTTGAAGTCGTCGAGCCAGCAGCCTTTTTTGACCAGGCGAATGGTTCCGGTGGAGTTCAACCAGGAGGCATAACAGTGCAGCCTCTTGTCTTTTTCCCCCTCACATCTCTCAAAACCACTCTGATTGGTTTTCTCCGTCCGCCAGTTATCATTGTAATAGACGCACTCTCTAGTCGCCACCTCCGCCTGACTGCCTCCTGACAGAAAACACAGAAAGGAAGAGACTGAAATGCATTTCTTGACCAAACAGATGGACAGTACTGTCAAGATTTCGGTTACCAACATTCTTCAAAATATCTTCTTCTGTGTTCAAAAGTTTCAACAAATAATGAGAATTTTCATTTCGCATGAACTGTGCTTTTAATGCACAGTATTTACATGAATGCATTAGAAAACAAAATACATGCAAACAAATGACGCATTGCAAACAACTTGAAAAATGTTTTGCTTGAGCATCTTTAAAATATATGCTAACAGGTTTGATATTTTCTTATGCATGAGACATTAGAAGCGTGGCTGGTTTTGTGGTTGTATCTATCCAGGTATTAGTCAACAAATAACTGAATTAAAGCATATTACGCAAACATTTTCAGAAGATTTTATGAGATTACAAGCAACATTTACCTGTCAATCAAAACCTAATGAGATGTTTAAACACTTAAAACCCCCTCATCAGAAACCCCAGTGTGTGTTCAACTAGCCATCAAACCCCCGAACCAAAACACACAGCCACAAACCACATGCTTCACGGCTAGATGATTTAAGACCAGTGAAGTTTCTGTGGTCTTTAAGAAAACCACCAAATCAAATCCAGATGTCGGATCAGCTGTCAGAAGGCACATCTTGTCGTCTTCGTGTAACCAATGCCACAACGCTGTGCATCGCTGCACACATTTGCACAAAGAACTTGGTCAAGGATCGTGAGATGATTACATAGTGTGAGATCCACACACCTCCTAAGGTCAGACTGAAATGGGGGAAAATAGCAGATTATGACAAACGTTGGATTATGTTGTAAAGGAAACATGAGAAGAAGTTTCTGCTCATTGCATGTGTTAAAATATAAATAAAAACAAAGCCTGCCTCTTTGAATTTGACATAGCTGCCGGCCATCCTTCCCCCTTTGCTTTGTCTTTTCAAATACTACTGTGCTCAATGCTTGACAATTATTATTAATAATATTTTTTTTTCTCTTTTTTTTTCTCCTGACAATTTTAATGCATAACCATTCGAATGCTTCACTGTTAAACACGATTGTCTTTATTCTTTTTGACCAATTATTACTTCAAAATTATATTTTTTTTACACCACTGGTACTTAACCTGATGCTTAACTACTATTATTTTTACCTTAAAAAAAAATATAAATACATTTTTTGTCTTTAACTGAAACATATCAAACATCAACTAAATATTAACTATATTATTAATATTTTTGCATTGTCTTTTTAAATACAACTAAACTCAACACGCAGCTCATTATTATTATTAATTTTTTTTCTGACACCATTAAACCCAATGATAAATTTAGAATAATTAGAAAAGTTTTTATTGCTATTTAATCTCTTTTTTCATTTTTTAAAGCCATTAACATTTACAAATAATTTGCTTTTTTGATTTGGACACCACTGGCACTGAACCTAATTCTTTACGTTTTGTGATGTTGCTTTGTTCTAAGCACAATTAATATTACTATTATAACTAGTAATTTTATTTACTTTCCTTTTTTTTTTTTTATTTAAACTGCTAAAATCAGTGTTTGTCACTTTAACTGAAAATAATTAGAAATAATAGTGTCTGTTTCTAAGGAAAAACAGCAGATTTCGATATAATGCTGGATGAGCTCCACAGGCAAGGGGGGTTTATGCACATTACATACAAAAAAAACAAAGCCTGTCCCTTTAAATTTGACGTATATATCCAACTGGCCACCCTTCCCCCCTGCAAACGTGACCCCACCTACTCACTAAAGCACCCAGGATCAAGAGAGACGGGGCTACAGAAGCTTTAGCGCCAGGGTTCATGTTATGAGTTGATGTTCATCACGCATTTATTGGCTAAACACTCGCTGATAGATCAATGTATGGCTTCTTTGTCACTGATACTGGGTGTCACATGATAACAGAGAATTACAGCAGACCCCTACTTAAAACCCACAGCACTCTGCTCTCCTCATTCTCTCTCTCTCACACACACACAGAATAAGTGTATTTCTAAGATCCCCTGTGGTGCGCTTTCACGCCAAAGTGACCAGATTTTACCTTTCTTCACCCTGTCACCACCCCACAGCTGACACACACACACAGCCACACATACACACACAGTGATGTGGAGGGTGTATCAAAGGCTCTTTTGTTTTGAGAGGGTTTCCTCCTCACTGGGACCCGTAAGGGACTCCATTACAAATCAGCTTTTAGGATAAGAAGATTTCCTCACTGTTCCCCTAAAACAAATGATCAAAATCAATACATCAACATCAATAACTGGACAAAGCACAGGGCTTTGTCTACTGGTAAAACAAACAGACTGGCCTAAACATAGAAAACAAATTGGTTTTGAATAACTGATACACCACAACAATACAAAGTAAACAATACATTTACATACACACACACACACAAGTCAACAATACATACAAAATAATAATAATATTAATGATAATAGAAAATATCTTTTTCTTTTTTGCCAAACTCTTTATATTTCGTTCTTAGGTGTTTGTTTGTTTGTTTTTTTTACACCAGCTGACTAGTTTCATTACAGTGGAAAAACATTTTGACCAACTTTGTCACTTAAACCAAAGTCCAGCATATTATTATTAGCCCATTTTTATTTGCCTTGTTTTTAATACAACTTTAATACAGTGATCAACCACAAGTTTAATACAGTGTAAATATAATTAACAAATTTTACTTGTTCTTTATTCTGTCTTTCTGACACATTTACTCCAATGCTCAAGATATGCTTATAGTACTTTTATATTGTATTATTATTTTATAATAATCTACATATGTAAAAAATATATATATTTTAAAATAATAATATTAATAATTTTGAGAGCACTGATGCATAAAATATTGCTGTTATTTTTATTACAACTAATTTTGAATTTGAGTCAAAGTATACCACTGTTTTGAACAATAAACACTTAATTTAAATAAAAAAAATAATAATAATTTATTTTTGTCCATAGATTATCACAAACATATTATAAAGAACTAAATTCACTGACAATATAGAAGCCAGTAACCACAACTAAAGACATGAAAAATGCTTAGTATGTTATATCTAAAATGTCTTATACGTTTTATGAAAACGAACCAATTTGAGAAACCAACCCTTAACGTTACATGAAAACATGAGGCGAAACCGAAGAGATCGATTGTTTCAACAAACCACCAGCTGTTTTACTTTTGTTCTTTGTGCCCACGATGCCTTTAAACAACCATAAATACCACACAATCAACTTTAAAACAGCCCACTAGAGCTGGATCAAACCTAAATAACGAAATATCCCAGATTGGGTTAAAAGAATGAACACCTAATTCGTGCTACACTGAAGCCAACGCTCACTGGATTGGTTTGGTAAAAGGATGTGTCTCAAAAACCTAGTGTGCTGCCTACATAGGCTTCTTGACTGGGGATAGTAACACAGCCAGCCACACTATGATTAGATACTATCGCTTTGATTGAAGATTAATCAAATCTCCGTAAACGAGCGCCTTACCTGTGCACCAGACGAGTGCAAAAGTCAGCCAGGTAACAAACATATTCCTTCCTTCAAGGATCCTGGCGATAAACGGCGTCCTTTATGCCGCGAAAGCATTTAAGAATGAAATGAAACGCATGAACGCGAAGGCCTGCGCGCTATTCTTCACCCGCTACAATAACAACACGAGCTCTTCTTCACAACAACACGGTGTATCCCTCAGAAGCGCGCGGATCGGAAACAAAGTCCCTGAAGCCGCAAACATCCAGCTTTTCATTCTGACCAGGCGGCAGCAGTGGGAGCGAGAGTTTGGGCGCCTGGAGTAGAAGCGAAGCCCCCTCGCGTGTGTCCTGGTGCGTGTTTCTCCCCCTCTGCCGGGGCAGTTGGAGGGGGAAGGAGGGACTGACATGCGAAAAGCTGAACGGCGTCCAAAATGGCTCCTGAGAGCCACAGCAGCGGTGCCAGCGGGAAACCCGGATGTTCACCAGGGCCACTGTGGACTCACTGCTGCTTCATCACCAGCCAAATGAAACAAATGCAATCGAGAGAGAAAAATAATACAAATCACAGCCAACTATAAAATCCAATTGCTCTCAATAGAATTCCTAATTAATTGTAACAGAACTAATACAATAATGTATAAAACAATAATGTTAACTTGTAATATTTTCATTATATTATTAATTAAATTAGAATCGTATGTGACCCAGCACACAAAACCAGTCATGAGGATCAGTGTGAGATTTATACATAGTCTGAAAGCTGAATAAATAACTTTCCATTCATGTATGGTTCGTTAGGATAGGCTATGTAATATTTGGCTGAGATACAACTGTTTGAAAATCTGGAATCTGAGGGTGCAGAAAAATCCAAATATTGAGAAAAGCACCTTTAAGGTTGTTCAAATGTAGTTCTTAGCAATAACTAATCCAAAATAAAAGAAAACGAAACATAAAATATCTGCATTGAAAAATATATTTTATATCCTAATGATTTTTAGGCATTAAAAAATGGATAATTTTGACCCATAAAATATATTGTTGCCTAATACTACATATATATATATATATATATATATATATATATATATGTACATAAGTAATATTATAATTGTAGATTATTTGTTGGTTGGATGATTCATAATATTATAATGTTGTTGTCAAATCCAAGGCTTACTGAAGAGCATTTTATATGTTTTGTCTGCTTTTGCTAATGAGGCTGGAAATACAGTTAAACTAAATTCCCCCTTGTATTTAAATATATATATTAAATATTATATATATATATATTAAAATTAACATCCCACTCAAAATAATAAAAAATTATATCATTGTTCCAAAAACCTGAACAATATTGTTTATTATTTTTACAATATATGATATAAATGAAAGTAAAATACTACAGATGTGCTTAACTACACTATTTCAGCTATATTATACATTGCATATAACACATTAAAATCAAACCTGCTTTATCATTGGACTCAAAAATATCTAAAGCTAAGGAAAAAATTAAATTAACATGTCTGTGTTCAATCTGTGTTCAGTTGTACTGTTCAAACTGTGTTATATTAAGTTGAACTGCTTTCAAATGCTTACAAACATGTGACCTAATACTACATTATTTATGACCTGGACAGACTTAGGACAGTTTCTAATCTTTAGTGAAGCAGTCAGTGCTAAACTCGGGCATGTCAAACGTTTCTTCTCTACACAACCAATCAAAGACACAAAAAGTGAGAGAAACCCCCAGTGCTGCTTGACCCCAGAGGTCACGGCTTTGTCCGTTCTGTCCCCCCTGCTAACCAAAACTTCTGAGGGTCACATTCCTCCCCCAGACCCCCGGATACTCAGCTGTCATGAACAAACCCAGGATATTCCCCTTGCACAGGCTTTCCAATACAAAGACTTGCACTGTTGTCCAAGAGAGGAGCCGTTGCGCTTGTGTTACCTTGAGCTTAAACAAGCTGCTCAGAGAAGACGGCGTGAAGGGAAGGAAAGAACAAACATGCATCTGATTCCAAAGTACACAAAAGGTCTTAAATCTGTTTTAACGGAATAGTTTACCCAAAAAATATACTGAAGCTCAGGACATATAAGATGTAGATGAGTTTGGTTCTTCATCAGATTTGGAGAAATGTAGCATTACATCGTTTGTTCAACAATGGATGCTCTGCAGTGAATGGGTGCCGTCAACAGCTCCAAACAGCTGATAAAAACGTCACAATAATCCACACCACTCCAGTCTCAAAAAGTGGAAATAAAAAAGTGGAAAGTGTAAGAAATAAATCCATCACTGAGATGTTTTTAACTTCAAAACCTTGCTTTGGGCTAAAATGTACATTTTCTATTCATAATATTGCTTTCTCTTGTGCAAAAAAGTCTTGTCTGAATCAAACACAATTTACAAGAGAAAACAGCACATTTTCAGTACATTGTCAGTTTTGGGTGAAGACGTGTTATTTTAATTATTATTTAGATTGACCTTTTTTGTATATTTGCAAATTGTTTAGTTTTGATTTAAATTTTTATTTAAATTTATTGCGGTGCCTTTTGCCATTTTATTGTCTTTTATATTTCTATTTAGCTTTCATTTCATTTCCATTATTTTTATTTTATTTATCTAGTATTAATATTTTATTTTAGCTTTATTTAAATAAATAACTGTGATTTTTAATAGTTTAGTTTAAAATTTAGTCACCAATAACAACATTTCAGTTTTTATAATACATCCTACATGCATATGCAATGTTTTTGCAGTGCATTTCCAAATTAAAGGAAGCGATATTTGCAATATCAAAAGATTGTTATAAGTTACTTTATGAATGTATGTTACTGGCACAACGTCAGTGGTGTTCTGAGTGGCTTTTATAGTGGTTTTTACATGTCTTCTGCCCCCTGGTGGATAACTCAGCAAGTAAAATGCTTAACATTTCCAAAAAATGCAGTGTTGGAATGCATGTGGTTTTGCTGTGAAATGTGTGTATCAAAAATATTCAAGCATGTATGTAAGGTATATTTAGTGTATATGTAGTGTTTTTTTTTAAGAGAGAGAGAGGGCAGCAACTTTTTTTTTTTACAATTCACTTTTATTTCAACTCAATGCCTCAGTACAAATACAAAATAAAACATACAAGAATATTTCTGTGCTAATTGCATTTTTTTTTCAAATAACTGATTCATCATTGAAATTCCATAAAGATAAAAAGCACATAGCTGTGTTATTCAGTAATATAAATCAAAGATCAGGTTCATTTGATTGATTATTTGGGGTAAGTATGCTTTGAGACATTGATTTTCCTTTAAGAGCGAGGCTGTTTTGGGATGTAACAGTTTAGAAGTAGTTAACGACCCTGCGGATAGACTGGATGTTGGGATTTTCAGCTTGCCAGTCCATGAATGAGCAGTAGTTTCCTCTTTCCACAATGTACATTCGGCCACGATAGTTTGGCTCCTCGTACATGACCCATCTAAACCGGAAGAGAGGAAGAAAGAGAGATATTTTATTTTGTTAGCAACTGATTCTTCTATATGAACGAAAAAAAGAGGGATGACCATTGTTACATTTGTACATTTAAATTGCATTATTTTAAATTGTATTTTTTTTTATCAAAACAAGATTTTTTCTCAAATGCATCGCAAGTTGCATACATTTAATATTGCTAAACTTGATGCAAATAATTTAGCAATGAAGATTTGTGTTAAGTTAAAAAGATTCTGAGCTTATGGACTTTTAATCAAAGTTGAAACTTACGCTCCGTCTCCATAGACTTTTATGGAGTTGAGGCAGTTCTTGCTGAAACCGGTGCTCTGGAGGAAGGGACAGTCGTCACACAGTTCAACACACTGACCGGTAAAGTTTTGCCCCTCATAAAGCTCCATCCTGTAGTGCTCCCCATGCTGACAGACACAGACAAGCACATTATAACAGAGGTTGGTGTCACATTCAAAAAAATCATACAGTCAAGGTTAAGAATCTCGGATGTCAGATGCATACTATAGAATAGCATGTTGTTTTCAGAATGCAGATTTTCTTTGTGCAGTGAGCAAACTAATCTAATCACTCTCAGAGTACACTGATTAGTATTATGTGCAGTCTTATTTTAATATCACTAAGAGACTTTTATGGTTTTCATTAATATTTTAAGTCAGATTTTATTTTTAGTTAGTTTGTCATTTTGATGTCTTTATTCATTTTTTATTATTACATTTTTAAAATATTGTTCTGTAGTTTTTATGTATTTTCAGTTCTATATTTTTTAATTTTTTATTTCAATTATAGCTCATTTTAATTTGAGCTGTTTTACACAAAGTCAAACTACAGTAAATGACAATTAGAAATGTTTGCAAACTTGGATTTTTTATAACTGTAAATGAATCACGCTAAAAAAAAAAAGGCTTTCTACTTCTGCTTAGTTCAACTTACCATTACATTTACATTACAATACATGTCTTTTTGCAATTATTTGTAAAATTAACTAGAAATTTTGGAGGGAAAATTATATCAAACAATATCTCTTTTTCAGTGTATCTGACGTTTTTTTAAAGACACTGTTTTAATGGGTTTAGGTGTAGCATTGGTTTATTATAATAACCTTGACAATGCGTCCCGATATGCACAATGTTTTTTACTGATAAATTATCAAACAGCCAAAAGTTAACACATATACATAAAGTGAACAAAATAAAAAATATGTTAAACCTGATTCCACTCAATGTATGATGTCATGCAATAGTTCAGCGTGCTACTTTTGTTTAAAAAAAGATTTTTTCTTCTTCAAAAACATCACATTATAAAAAAAAATGTCAAAGTTGTAAATAAAGGATATTGGAGTATGTTCTACATGAAATACCATTTCAGTTCTTCTACTTGAATGTGTCACTTGTCATTTCACTGTAATATTTACAAACAATTCCTTGATCCTGTGTCTTGATTCTCACCATTTTGATTGGCTTGCAGGAGCCCATGTGATCATTGTGGGCATTCCAGCGTTGGAAATCGGGATACTCTCCTTTTTCCAGCATGTACTGCTGTCCTTTGAAATCGGGATGATCGAAGCACAACCAGGCCCCGCTCTCCACCCGGATGGAGTTCACCCTGTTCATGAAACCACGGTCCTGGAAGTTCTCACAGTCTCCGAACACCTCCAGCCTCTGGCCCGTGAAGCACTTCCCCTCAAAGAACATTATCTGGAAGAAGACGCAGTGATGCTTGATTTATTGAGTTTTTTGATTCAGCTATAGTCACCGGTGGTGAAACAGACTCTGTGAAACTGAAACTACATGAGATCGCAGCGTGAGCTTCATTAATCAGCATCACACTGTGAACACATTCCATCTCGTGAAGTTTCTTACTCCATCCTGGCATTAACCCAGCAGAGCATATGGAGCAAATGTAAGTTAGAATAGCTTGTTTGGGTAACTCCATTTATCATTTTAAGGTTTTACTTCTAAATAATATACTTATAAAATGCCAATATTAAAAAATTAATAACTTTCAAAGACATTAGAAAAAAAATAAGGCAGTTTGTCACAGTGAAATGTCAACTGTTGAGACATTCTTTAATTTCTTAGTTAGCAAACATGCTTTTGTATGCTGTGCAGTTTGCCTAAACATTAGCTTTCTATAATGAATCGAACATTTCTTTCACCATGGTAAAGCTGCAGCAGGCTACAAAGCTGAGGTTGAAATCGCAAAAATAATTTGTGATAATCAGGGAAGCATCAGTTAGAGTGGGCTGGAAAACATTAAAATGTCATAATGTTTCAGGAGTTATTGGTTTATATCCATGTGTAACATAGGAGACGGGGACGTGCGGATGGATGTGCAGCTTTTATTTTTGAGCAAGGTCGTACAGGCAGAGTCAGAAACACAGGCAAACGGGAACAACGTGGGTTAGGCAAAATCGTGGTCAATAAAC
>JAUMHE010000043.1:19290349-19313258 GCA_032359235.1 Enteromius mattozi | reverse complement strand
TCAGCCCCTATTCTTAAGCACCCTGACCCTGAGAAGGAATTCACTGTCGAAGTGGACGCATCCAGTACCGGTATAGGCGCCATTCTCTCACAACGCCATGGAGACTCTAACAAGCTTTTTTTTTTAACATGCACCTTTTACTCTCGCAAGTTGACCACGGCAGAACGGAACTATGACGTTGGGGACCGAGAGTTACTTGCGATGAAGGCCGCCTTGGAAGAATGGAGGCACTGGTTAGAGGGTTCTAAACTGCCTTTCTTAGTTCTTACTGACCATGGCAATCTGGAGTACATCCGCAGCGCCAAGCGCCTCAACTCACGACAGGCCCGCTGGGCACTTTTCTTCACACGCTTCGACTTTCACATCACTTATCGGCCCAGGACCAAGAACGGTAAAGCGGACGCACTTTCCCGCCAGTTTGATCTTCTGAACCACACCAACTCCCCAGAATATATTATACCACCTCCTAAAGTCGTGGCACCCATTCGATGGGACATTCAAGCCGAGATCACAGAGGCCCACATTACTGATCCCCCTCCACCTGAATGCCCACCTGGGTTGACCTATGTGCCAGAACCACTCCGTCTTAAACTCCTCCATCTCATTCACGACTCACCCAGCGCAGGTCATCCCGGGATCGCCGCCACGCTTGAGCTCGTCAACAACCAGTACTGGTGGGAGACACGGTCAGCCGATGTGATTCGCTTCGTTAACCAATGTACCACCTGCAACGTCACCAAAGCTTCACACCAGAAACCCGCCGGTCTCCTCCAACCATTACCCGTCCCACAAAGACCCTGGTCACACATTGCTATGGACTTTGTAACAGATCTACCCCCATCTAACGGATTCGCTACCATCCTCACTATCATTGACCGCTTCTCCAAAGCCTGCCGCCTCATCCCTCTCGTCAAACTCCCCTCAGCCTGGGAAACTGCTCAAGTCATCATGGAGCAAGTATTCCGGTTTTATGGCATTCCCGAGGACATAGTAACGGATCGAGGACCACAGTTTACATCACGCCTGTGGAAGACCTTCTGTACCCAGATGAATATAAATGTTAGTCTTACCTCCGGATACCACCCTCAGTCCAACGGCAGTCGGAAAGATTGAATCAGGAGCTCACCCGCTTCTTAAGAGCATACTGTCACTCTCATCAGCAAGACTGGAGCCAGTACATTCTGTGGGCAGAGTACGCCCAAAATTCACTACAGAAACCAGCCACAGGTATGACTCCGTTTAAATGTGTTCTGGGGTTTCAGCCACCCATGTTTCCCTGGACTGGAGAACGCTCCAGTCTACCCACTCTGGATCACTGGCTTCGGAGGAATGAGGACACATGGAATCAGGCTCACGTGCACCTCCCGCGAGCGGTACGCAGACTCACCGACCAGGCCAATCGTCATCGCAGGCTCAATGGGGGGGCTCTGTTGTGAGTCGTCCTCTATAGCGCTGTCATCAGCGGGAACCCTCCCTGGAGTATTAGTTCCGCCCGGACTCATTTCACCCACGCACCTCGGGGATTTCCGCCCCAGGTGTTTATAGTTATCGCCATTATAAAAAGGGACTGATCGGAAACGGTCAATGCGAAGTCTTATCTAACCAACAATTCTAAGCGTTTACCCTGGGGATTATCTTGGACTGATTTTGTTATTGACCTGGACTGTTTACCGTTGCCGAATCTCGCCTGTTGTATTGACTCACTGCCTGGATTTACCGCTCACGAACTCTCGCCTGTTTTCCCCGACTCACTGCCTGGATTTACGTTTATGAACTCTTGCCTGATACCCCTGAACCCCGCCTGGACCTGGTATTGCTCTGCTTTTGTCTACGTTGCTGTTGTCTGCTGTGTAATTGAACTCTGCCTGCTGTTATTCTACTATCTGCTTAATAAAAGCGTGCAAATGGATCCTACGTCTTCCGAGTCATTGCTACAACCATCACAACATTTGTAATGGTTTTACTGTTTATAATAAAAATTGTATTGGTTTTAATGGAAACTGTAATAGACCACGTGGGATTCCGCATAATGAACATTATATTTTAGTGAATTTCTGTGAGACTTTACATGCCACAGTTTAAAGTCTGGATGTCCTGTAAAGAGCACGTTCAGGGTTTTTAGACATACCAAATGATTGGATGTTTTACCATGATCACCGCCTCACTTGGTCTTCAAAATGTCTGAAATTATTTAAGTGACACTCTTATGGAAATATGATAATATTTTTGTATTTATTATTTAAATCTGTCTATTTTTTTTTAATTGTGTGTCATAGATCAACGTCTCAGGAAAATTTTGATTTCATACATGTCCTCATATGAGGACACCAGGACTAAAAGCATGTTTATTATGCAATTTGAGAGACATAACAAATTAATGGGGAAATAAATAAACCTCAATATTCTATTAAATGTTATTTTTTATCTATTAATTATTACTCCTGTTATTACACTTTTTTTTCAGTACATGTTGCCCCCAAAACACATTAATATGCAAATAAGATTTAGTTTATAGATACACTGTACATATAATGAGAAAACCCGTTTAGGACCATTTTACACACATTTTGCATTTTCTTTTTAAAGAAATTGAGTCCTGATGTCATATACGTATGAATTAAATATCTTTTTTTTTGTTTATTGATTTTTTTATTGATTTTAAAGGTTAAAAGTCGATGGTTTGTAAAGTTATTTTTAATGGAAACCGTAAAAATTTTGGTTTTATTGTTTTTTTTTTTTATGTGGGTGGGAGGGTTGGGGGCGTTATTAAAACTCGTGTCAGGACGAGCTTGGTCAGTGTCAGCGTGACTTGCTGCCTTGAAAAGCATATATCTGAAGAACATTAACGGAATATCGTGAAGAAAGCCTGCTTTAAAAAGTAAGTCTAAACTTTTTATTCGTTCACGTGTCACTGGCTATCAGTCTCACTGTTTGTTCTGTGAAGAAATGCGTCTGAGGCACTGTTCAGGGTTCGTAAATGCGCTGACTTTTTGGGAGGTTTTTAATGTTCTGACGATAAGTTTATCGCCCGTAATTACACAACCTGTAACGGTTTCTGCGTGTTGCTATATATAAAGCAGCCTAGACACTTTTAGTGTCTCTGTACTTCCGTTTGGATGATTGTGTGAACTTGCAGTACTAAGAAACTAAAACCACATTTACAAGCCACAGTTATTCTGTACTGATATTGGCTATTTTTTTCAATATGCCTTAAGGATACACGTTGCATACAGTATTTAGACAGAAGCTTTTCCTTTTTTGCATTAGAATGGTTTCTTATGTTTCGTCAAGAAACGCATTTAAAGCTGCATAGTAACTGCCTTTTTTCCAGATGTGCTGTGTTTAGTACTGCTGTAACTTTCTTGATTTGACAGGGCGGGGACCTAAACGAACATCTTTTCACGTAGTTAACATACTGAGAACATCTCAGCATTGTTTGCTGATTTCCACACAAAACGAGACAGATTATGATGATTTTTAAAATTTTTATTTTACATGTTTCATTTATTTATGATCACTTATTAATTTATTGGGGCTGCTTCATCCAATTTTTCCTACCGGGCCATCAGTTTGAGTCAAACAATATTTTATACTCCACATAAATGGTCAATGTGATTATCATGTGCTGGTCTCCTCATGACCCTGAATACCGTAAACAAGAACTTTTTTATTTAGCATCAGCCAAACAAGTTGAGTAAAGACATATTCTAGAAATATGAAAATTTGGCCATCATTTACTTCATGGCGTTTCAAACATTTATGATTTTCTTTTTTGTGTGTGAAACACAAAAGGAGAAATGTTGAAAAATGAACAAACAGCTCTTTTCCATATAAACTTATGACACTTTCCTTTTAAGATGCATATATTCCTTGTGATGTAGTCCTTTATAAGCATTTATAAATTTGATTGCGTTGCAGAACTCTGGTTAGATCTACTTCTCAAACTCCTTTGCATTTCTAACAATAAGGGTCTGATTTTGGCTGCCAAAATCAACACATACACTCACAAACTGTTTTGAAAGGTTGCTAGGTGGTTCTTTTGGTGTGTTGAGCCATCAGAGGTGACATAACCTGTCTAAAATATTTATTTGCTGTGCGATAGCTGCATGTACAGTCATGTTATTTTCATGTGTGTCATAAGTCTTATTATGACTTCATCAGGTGTGAGACATTATGCTTTTATTTTGATCGTGTGTTGCTAGGTCCTTATGCAACCGTATGGGATGTTTTCATATAAACCAAGTGGGCGATGGTCACACCAAATTAAACCTCGTTTTGAAATAAAAATAATTTGGTGCCATCTACAATCCCACACCGCACCGCTTTATATAAAAGTTCACTCTGAAATTAAAAATTCAACATAGGCTAATTTTCTCACCTTTATGTTGATTCAAACCAGTTTTTGAAATACAAAAAGTTTTGCTGATGGTTAATGCTGCTTTTATACACACAACGACAGACCGAAACAGAAAAATGATGAAGAATAAATCTGCTTCTGTATATTCCATCTATCGCTGAAATCACCAAAAATGCAATGTATGCAAGATTTCAGTGTTCCTCCCACAAAACTATTGTATTCACATTGTACTAAAAGTAACAAGATAAACTTAGCATGTCAACCATCTCCTTTTTGTGCTTTACAAAGGGGAAAAAAGCGGTTTAGGGCACGAGAGTAAAGTAATGACAGAATTAGCTTTTTTTCCCAGTGAACTATCTCTTTAAAATCTAAATCGGTCTCAGAGTAGATCCCTCTCTTGTGCACATATATGCCAGCTGCTTGCTCTATCTTTGGCTTCAAACCACCTGCTGGAGACTTTAGACCTTGCTTCACATTGTTGCAGAAACCAAGATACATTCTTTCTTCAGAATCTGATGAATAGAAACTTACAGACCCCAAATGTTTTAATGTAGTACTTAAGTGTACTGTAACAATATGCCAGTTTTCTTATATTAGTATGAAGGTTGTAGGTCAGGGTGTGTCATGATTTAGCGTGAGCAGATGTGTGAGAAAGGCTGCAGCTTGGTTATCTGGAGGCATGAGGCTCTTTAGCATTCTCATCATAGCTGTCTGTGACATTTTCAGTTCAAATTAGTGACATTATTTCAGTTCAAGTTGTGTTTCGCTTAAATGGCAACAATGTGAAGATGTTCTTCCAAGTTTTAAGGATTATCACCCATAATTATAAAAACTATAACAGTTTGTTTTTCCATATTTACAGTAAACACTTAATGTCTCTGTACTACGTTTGAATGACTGTGTGAACCTGCAGGACTGAGAAACTAAAACTACATTTACAAATTATTTAGTGCTTATATTGCCTATTTGTTCAATATGTCTTAAGGATAGAATATTTTATAGAGTAATCGAGACCGATGCCTTTTTTTTTGCGTTAAAAATGTTTATTATGTTTTAGCAAGAAGCACATTTAAAGCTTGATACTGACTCCATGATTTTTTTTTAAATTTAAAATTCCATGTTTGCTGTGCTCATTTGTACACTTGAAAATTTGAAGTGGAGAAACTGAAATGGTATTACTGCTAACAATCTTTGTTTTATTTACAACATCAAAAAAATTATTTCATAATTATTATTATTATTATACTACTAAATAATAACATACTATAAAATATAAATGTACAAATACATTGTATTATTTTTTATTATTTCACTGTTAAATACTACTGTAAAAAAGTAGTATTTTAGAAAAATTATATTATAAATGAAATAATTATCACCTCTGTAAAATTAAAAAAGTATTATTTAAGGAAAAATTTTAATTGAAACAATATCATAATTGATTTTAAGTTAAAACTGTAATGCATCAATGCTATTATTTATAGTTATTATTTATTTCTTCATTATCTTAATTTCCTCACTTTTAAATCCTTAACTATCAGACTTTTATTTTGATTTAATGTGCTATACTTAAAATCTATTCTGAGAGTCTAGACAATACACATGGAAGCACGAGCAAAAGTCTTCATTTGTTCTGTCTAGAAGAAACAATTGAGGCATTAAAGAGCTATCATTTGTGATTACTCATTCCTAGACTGATAGAAACCTCTCAGACTGAGTTTATGCCTGCAGAGGTCGTGACCTCATGAGTCTTGTAGGAAATTTGGCAGCTCATTGGTTAAATACAGAGAATAGCTTGAATTGCTCAGTCTTTGAATGTTTGCTCTTGTGTGAACCTCATCAGGCCTTGAGAAAGTTCTCATGACATCAATCATGAATGCATATTTCCTAATTGAATAAAAAATGTCAAAGCAGATGTTATTTGCATTCACGTTTGTCCTCTGGTCTGACCTGTAACTGTAGTATTCATGGCATACAATCTGCAGGCTTCAGTGACCTACAGTCATTCGGAGCTGCATAGCACAGATTCTTAGTCTGCACACATTCACATATACAGCTGCAGACTTATGAGCAGAACTGTGTGTGTGTTGACTGTTAGACTGGTAAACCCAGAGATGTATAAAGTACTAGAGACCCAGACTTGAGTAAAAGTACAAGTGCTCTATCAAAAAAGTGACTTGAGTAGAAGTTGAAGTGCTCTTTAAGCACCATACTTAAGTGGAAGTACTAAAGTATTCAACATTTTTTGTACTTAAGTATTGCAAGTAGTTTATTTTAAAATTTACTACTCAAATACTGAAAGTAAAAGTACAAGTATTGTGTTATGTAGTTATTAAAGAAAGCATATATATATATGCCTAGTGTAAAACATGCCCCCTTTTATACTTAAAGAGACCTATAAAGCAATCAGTTATGTTTTCACGTATTTGGAGAGATCAACATAGAGGCACAAATAAGTCAATAGTTGTCATATAGTAAGAGAGCTAGCCTATGAATTTAATATAATATCATTTGGCCAGTTTGAGTTTATATTGAACTCTTTGGATTTGTATTGCAGGTGTTTGTATCTCTACAAATCTGAGTACTGTTTGAGAAATGTTTGAGTCTCTGAAGATTGAATTTGAGATTACTGGGGTCCTGAGAGGAATATCTGATGAGAACAATATTTAAAAAGTCCATAAAAAGCTGTCCATTAAATCTCCTTTCTGCTGAGAAGGTACGTCAGAGGTGTGTCTGGTTTATGTTAAGATAAAAGGAATGCATCTCACAAATGGAATTTGGTGATTGTGAGAAAAGTCTTGAGAAAACAGAAGAAAATATGTTGAGGACGAGGCTATTAGAAGGAAGGAAACACATGGTTCTCATTTTTACTGTTTATTCAGTGTCACTGGGAACGAATCCACATGCAACGTCAGCGTTTCTGTTCCTTTTGATTTAATCTTTTCTGTACCAAAGTGCTAGTGATCACTGATCATTTGTGAAAAATCACCGATGTATATGTGAATGGCAATCTGGGGCACATCTGTCAGCATAAGCAATGCTGGGAAATTCCTGCATGCTGAAAGTTTACGGCTCATGTCCAAATAGGCAATTACTTTAACAACGTTGTGGAGAAACGCATATGTATGGGAACTTTTTGTTTCCATCCTTTTTATGCTGCTGAATGTTTTGATTATGTAACATTTTTACTTTTTTGAACTTCTTAAACGATTTTAAACTTTTCCAACTTTTTTAAACTTTCTGCTCTGGCTTTCTCAAACCCACTTAAAGTTTGTCTTGACAAAAATAGTTAAAATATAAGTATTATTTGTAATTGTTAAATACTGCTACTACAATGATCCTCCCTATAAAATGTTCTAGCCAATTAAACAAACATCAGTTTAAATGTTATTATAAAATAACAAATTCTTTAAATTCATTATGAATTATAGTTTTAAGGTTAATTGTTTTAATAATGTTTATTATATGTTTTCTAAGCTCTAATGTAAAATGCATTTTTTTTTGTGCTAAAATCAAGTTTTAAACTGTTCCTGAACAGATAAATGAAGAAATAATATTCTGCAACTGAAACTAAATATGCAATGATTAACTTAGCTAAAAGTAGTATGCTACATTGTTGCTTAATTCCATGAGTTGCATCCAGTTACTATCATAAAAATCTTTATTTTGAAGGTTTACTGAACATTTTTGTGATATAATAATCCTTATTTTGTGCAAATGATCATGTCTTGATGAAATAAACATAAACTCGTTTTCTTTTATTATGGCTTGCATTTATTAAGTGCCTCTTTTAATAAAACTGGTATAATGATATGCTTTATTTCCAGTTTGGTTGATTATTGTATTATGATCTTATCTAGTGTGCAATTCATAATGAATGCGTATGTGTGCTTCTTGTTTTGTGCAAATTAAAAAGTCTGTTTCACATTTTCAAAGAATTAGTCACATGCACAACATTGCCAGAGAACATAAACCAGGCCAAGGGCCTTGAGTTAACTGCATTTACAAAAAAATTCACACTTTGACTTCTCTCAAGCCACACTCTCTCTCTATATATATATATAAAACTCAGTCTATAACTTGTTTTATTCCATTTTAGAGCCAAATGAGCTAGAATGTTTATCTTGCAGATGCATTACACAAATACAAGATATTTCTTGTGAAGAAACAACAGTAGTCATAGAATGATTTTATTCATTATTACTCGAGATCTCATTTGCATTCTCTTTGCGTTTGCTTCAGCTATTAATCATTATAAACAAATGCACTGCTGTACATTTATTGTCTGTGTGTTGATTCCAAGTCTATTTATCTAATTATTTTGTATGATGTTTTCCAGGATGCCAGGAGAAAGACTGTCAATCCGAGATAACGCCGCTGTCGGCCGTTTCCATGGAGTTTCTGCCAGCAATGGCCAGGCCGTCCCAGAGAGACAGGAGTCCAAAACGAAGAAAGAAGAGAGCAGATGTCGCCGCTGGTTGCAGAGAGCTTGTCCGTGTTGTTTCCGGAGACAGAACAGCTCGTATGACGTAAGCGGTAAAGCAGATGATGTGGCTGCCAGGGAAAGAGAGACTGAAGAACCGACGACTCCGCTGACTCCCACTGTAGACACAGAGCTGGACGGTGAGGAGCTCAGTCTAAACACTGACGTGATATTAGAGACTTCTTTTCAAAAACTCCCTCAAACTCAAACTTGTCTTCTTCTCTCTGTCTTTTCTCATCAGAGTTGACTCTAGCGGTGCGTTCTGTGGATCTGCTCAGTCGGAAATCCGATCGGAACAAGAAGGAGCATCACACAGATCAATACAACAGTGACCAGCTCATCATCCGCAGAGGACAGACTTTCCAAATAGAGCTCCACTTCTCACGACCTTTCAACCCAAACACAGATAAACTTCACCTGGAAATGAAGACAGGTGAGCGGGAAACTGAATCTCAGGAACTATATGGTCAGATTACACAAATACATGCTTTTATCTTGTGCTTTTTTTAGTGTTGTATTCTGGTTTTAAAAATAAAGTGAAAATATTCAAGTATTCATCTGTACACAATCTAGACTTTTTCAGTTGTTTATAGCAAATAAATATTTCTAAAAATCATTATATTCCTGCTTTCAAAACTGAAAAAAGCCAGCACAAAAGAAATTGTGGGAATACTTTTATATACAAATAGAATATAAAATAAATAAATAAAAAATGTAACGTTTAAAAACATGTCAATAAACTGCAATTTTCCATTGTGACAACTTACCCCATGTCCCACTGTAGTGTCAACCAGTGATATTTTTTCTGTGCAAAACTTTTCAATAGACTTTGTGGTTAAGACCTGACATTCAGGAAAAAGCCCAGCATGAGAAATACTCACCAGAGTATAAGGTGTGACAACTAGCTCCAGTCCCCCTTCCTCATGAACAAAACTACAGTATTATCTGTTGTTCTTAAAATACAGTCTTTCTTTATGTTTTGTTGACTGTTTTCATAATTGGTAGCTTTAGACTGGCAAACATAACGGAAAAGCTCATCTCGGGAATGCCTGTGATAAGGATATAAATGCATGTGTTCAGTAAATGAGCTCACCTCTGCTGCAGAGAGAGGAAGTGAGGGAGAGATTAATTAATCAATCACTTTTATTTAAATAGCGCTTTTAACAATACAGATTGTAGCAAAGAAGATAAATAAGAAGGAATTCATCCCTGAAGCAATACAAGCCACTTCACACTGATAACACAAGATAACACAACTGTTCAAATTAACTGATGTGGTTAAATTTCACAACCCTTCTTACCACAGTGAACAAGTATACACATACACAGTGTGTCTTCCATGTATTCTATTGATATGTACGTATACTGTTTATACTGTGTTTATATGGCAGTCCAAATATGAATTTCTGTACAGACAATAAAGTAAAATACCTCTAAATGTCAGACTGAAAAAGGATATTCAATCCAAAAACCAGCAATTTATTGTATCATGAAAGTGACATTTCTTCAAAAAGCAACCTGACTGAATGAAGTACGTTTAAGTTTTTTATATTTTATTTAGTGCTGTCAAATGATTATTCACGATTAATCGTATGCAAAATAAAAGTTTTTGTTTACATTATATATTTTTGTGTACTTTGTATATTTATTATGTATATATAAAAACACACATACAGTATATTTTTTGAAAATATTTAATTTTATACATTTATATATTATATAAATGTGTATTCATATATATATATATATATATATATATATATGTACTTATATTTAAAATTATATATAAATATATTTACTATATAAACATAACATATTTTCTTCGATATATGCATGTGTTTTTATTATATATACATTATAAATATACACACAAATATTATGCAAACAAAAACGTTTATTTTGGATGAGATTGATCGTTGGACAGTACTAATTTTATTTTAGTTAATGGTACATTTTTGGCTTTAGTTGTAGTGAATGATAATAACCCTGATTTCAGCATAGTTGTGCCTGGAAATGATTTGGCTAAAATCCTCCCTTGAGTAATCATTTATCAGGAGTTTTGAAACCTAAAGCCAAATTCGTCACATTCTTCCGAAGGCCAGTTGAGCCTCTCCCTAAACCATATGCTTCATGTCATCATTCAGGGCCGCTCCCGCAGGTGTCGAAGCGGACACACATCATCATACCGCTGGTGGAAGAGCTCCAGGATGAAGGCTGGGAGGCCAAGATCGTGGAGCAGAATGTTAACAGGGTCAAGCTGTCTGTCAACTCAGCCGTCACTTCTGTTATCGGAAAGTACAAGCTGACCATTGCAACACAGTGTCTGAAGACGAGCCAAACTACCACACATGACCACGACAAAGACATTTATATGCTCTTCAATCCCTGGTGTGAAGGTAAGACTGATAGTGTTCCAGCACACTTAAAGGAGTACTTCACACAAAAATAAAAAATTGCTAAAAACGTACTCATCCTGCAAATAGATAAAGTGCAATAAAATAAACACTTGCATTTTTATTTCAAATCAAGTAATAACTTCTAAAATGAAGGACTGTGTGTTTGTAAGAAACAAATTGATCAAAATGCTTTTAACTTCAAAGCATTGCTAAAATATCATCTGCTTGAACTCTCATTTTGATGGCACCCATTTACACTTAAATGGTTATTTCAGATGTTCTCTTTCCACTAAGGTGCTAAAAAGATATTTTATACTCTTTTTTGCTATAGCTTGCTTTTTCATCAGCTCAGAGATTGCAGCATGTTAATGAATCATGTTATGCCACATTTTGGAATGCAGTAATGTATGAAATCAAGTTTTCAGCTTTCTTTTAACCAAACTCACTCATTGACGAAGAGCCAGCTCACACCTCCACTGAAGCATGTCTGAGAAGCTCTGATATATTCAGCCTGAAATATTGCACAGTCAACTGTTAATGCAATATAACATGAAGGTGCAAGTTTCCATTTGCAGCCCAGTGACTTACGTCAGTCTTCAGGAGACGTGAACGTAATCTTGTAATCCATTTGTGTTCCAGCAGGTTTGATTAACAGCTGCTCTGGCTTTGCTTCAGTCGCTGACTGTAACTCATAACTAATCTTGTTCTTACAATACAGCTTGATTGTAGTTTTACATAATCTGTGGCATAAGCAGGAATCGGTTTTGCTTGAGGTGCTTTCGTATGGTTGTCTTTTGAAATAGAATAGATTATGGTTGTTATGGCCACCTCACTTTTTTTTTCTTTTGCCAAATAATTGTTTTGATAAAAGATTCTTAAAATTCTTGCAAAAAGTTTATTTATAAAGACTTTAAATGACTTCAGTTTTATAGGCAGCATCAATGCAATACAATAAGAAGTCTTAACTATATCTTTTAAATAACAAAGCTAAGAAATAAATGTGGAAACAATTAATTTATTTGTATGGTTTTATAGAAAATACCTTCAAAACTGACTAATCCATAGCTACAAAATGTCATTTGGACAACCAGTAACTGGTTTGAGTTAAGATATGAGCTGTATTTGGTTTGATTCACTAAACAGCTCATAATAGTTATTCATTCAGTAATCGGTTGCACTAATTTGATTAAAAAGAACCTGTTGACCACATGAGTCAGTTGTTCAATTGCGCTGTATGGTTTTGATTGAGCTGGCTCATATTAAAAGTTATTTGAGAATCAGAGGCAGTTGTGCTGTTTGTTCATAAGAGCTTTAGCATTCAGGAATCGGACTAAACTAGTTACGCTGTACAGTTTTGATTCACTAAAAAGAGTCGTTCATTCTGCATTATTTAATGCATATAATAATAAAAGAACATAATTACACTTTTTTTTTTCAACTTTAAAGCCTCTGCTTTGATTCAAAGTGCTTGAGTTCTTATTAATCTGAGCTAGTTTTGTTGGGTGGTTCAGGCTTTGCTCTCCTTCCTTCACTGAATGCCAGAGATGTTTTGTAAGGAAAGAGAGCTCTGCCAAGTCACCTTTCACTCTGAGCACTGTGAACCTTTTCTTTCTCTGCATTTTTTTCTGATGTTTCTTGTACAGCTCCACCTCATCTGGCGAATAACATGTCAAATATTTCCCTACCTCTCTTGCATTCTTTCCTTCCCTCCTTGGCCCCTCGTTCACTCCAGGCCCCTTCCTGTCATTCTTTACTGCTTTCTTTCAGCCTGTTTTGTTTTATAACACTTTATGTTATAAAGAGCTGCTGGCTCATTACTGTTTTGCAGAACATTGGGAACTCTAACACTGCATGAATGTGTTTTAATTTAAGGAAGTCTTTCAATGACAGGGTGTAACTGACTTCAAATTGATTGTTTACTCAATGATATGTAGAGAATGCCTAAGCATGTTCAAATAGATAGGTAAAGCTTTGTTCATTGGGTGTCAAATTGTTAAATTGTATATTTTTATAGCCATCCATTGTTTTGATATCATCATACTTATTTCTGTAACTTTATCAAATCTATCCCTATATTTTCTGATGTTTATTCAGAAAATGATGCCACCTCCTAAAAGATATGTCATTAGGAACTAGCTTTTATTAATTAAGGTTATCTTACAAAAGACTAACTATAATTAACTATAATGACGTAAATATATAATCGACAAATTTAAAAAAAAT
This sequence comes from Enteromius mattozi, assembly GCA_032359235.1. NCBI lineage: Eukaryota > Metazoa > Chordata > Actinopteri > Cypriniformes > Cyprinidae > Enteromius > Enteromius mattozi. Next base: position 19,299,799 of record JAUMHE010000043.1, on the reverse strand, counting down.
CAAGCAAACATGTTTATTTGAAACATTCTTATTAGAGAAAGGGAAAAATCAAGAAACATCTGGAAAATATTTTTTTATTTAATTTTAATTTTAGTTTTAGTAATTTTGTTATGTGCTTTAGCCATTTTTACCTTATTCTATTTGTTTTTTATATATTTTTAAATGTATTTAAATGAAATTAAATATAATTTAAATATATTCCAATTTTAATATAATTTAGTACATTGTAAAAATACATATTTATAAATATATAAATGTATGTCTTTAAAAAGATGTATGTATCATATATATGAGCCTGCAGTGTTTTTCTTTCTCAATGCTTAACTCTTTCTGGCCCCTTTCCATTACACTTTCTCTAGCATGAGTCATTTCTGTTTGTAATCTCTTCAGTCAGTATCTCCTCTTCCGTTACTTTATAGTGCCTCCTTTTTTCCCTTTTCCATTTGATTGCACCACCCTCTTGTTCAGACGCTAACGCCCAGAACACAGAACACAGCAGATTCCAGACGCCCTGCTGTGGATCACGTTGGTGACGTCACTCTATAACACTGCTTTCTTTTGAAATGATCCAGACCACCACCGTATCAAATCCTGGATCTGTGTGCTCATGGTCCCTCATGACTCTCTCTCTCTGTCTTCAGATGACACGGTGTACATGGATGGGGAGAAAGAGCTGAAGGAGTATGTCTTAAATGACACTGGAAGAATCTATTATGGCACTGAGATGCAGATTGGAGCTCGTACATGGAACTTCGGCCAGGTGCGGAGATAAATAAAGCACTAAGAATAAAGCAGAATAAAGCACTTTCTCTGGGAAAAACTTGCTATTGCCAAGGAAAACTTGTACTACTTATACAAGGAAAGAGCAAATTGCAAACCCCTAATTGACCCACATAATTTAACTATTTAGTACTTTTTCTATATCTACGCCACAATATTTACTACTTAAATATTGTTTTGTGTTATTTTAGCATAGGTTTAGCAAATAAAACACACACATACACACACACACACTTATTTTTTCTAAATTATTTATATTTTATTTCTTTAAGTAATTTTTGTATTTTTTTAAGATTAACATAAATTCTGAAATTTTCATAACTGATTTTAGTTTTTCAAGAAATATTAAATTTTTTATTCCAGCTCCATTTCAATTCCTTTTTTAGTTTAACAATAATGATTCTATTTTGTTGTTGTTGATGATGTTGAAACCATCACATAATGAATAAATGAATCATTTTAACCCATTCTCACAAGAACTGCCCACTCAGACAGGAAAAGGCATCTTATAAAGCACCTAGTCTCGCGTAGCCAGACCTTCTGTCTAATGGCTGAAGGTCTGGAATCCAAGGCAGGTTTCATTGACCAAGGCCCGCCCATAAGGCCTTTGTCCGACATGTCAAACAAACATTCAAAGTTCATTTAGTTCAGAGTCACATTTCCGGGCATGGAAATGTCGGCACAATAACAGACCGGTGTGTAAAACTCTTGTATTTTAAAGATTCTATGCCACAAAATTTTAATATTTCACATACTTTTGAAAATCCAGTGTTCAGTTGATCCTGATAAGTGCTCTTTATCACAGTTATAAACACGACGGCTTTTATCTTTCATGAGGGAGTTTTGCGTCATGACAACTTTGTTTCCAGGCGGAATGTTAAAGAACGTGACACACACATCTCCCCGGAAAGCCTGTATAATTCAACCAATCCGATGACGACTTTGAAATTCCTGAAGTGTTTTCAGTGTATGCAAAATGCATCAGACGTTTAGCCAAAGTTCTGTGGGTGTGATGTCTGAGACTATAAAGCGCCAAACCACAGTTCATTTTGTTTTTATGTGCCGTTTACGGTAAATCTGACATCAATTATGCCATAATTGTAGACTGACTTGGGGAAAAAAACAAAAAACATACGATTACTGTGCTTACAAAATAGCAAAAATATGTGCCAACTTTGCAATGAGAATTTAATGTTTGTTTAACAAAGCCAATTTCGGGCCATGCTTAGACTTGAGATTTTATCTAGTTGTCTCTCTCTCTCTCATCTAGTTTGATGAAGGAATTCTGGATGCCTGTCTGTTTGTGCTGGATAATAGCGAGGTTTCTCCCTCGGGTAGAGGAGATCCTGTCAGTGTGGTCCGAATCATTTCTGCCATGGTGAGTGCCGCCACATCCAGAATTATTGCTGGAATAGATCTAGTAAAATGTGTCAGATAATACTGATACTCTTTACAAACACTGCCTGCTGTGACCTCAGAAACTCTTTGTGAATTTATATGATTGTCCTTTCTAGATCAATTCCCCGGATGACCTTGGTGTTCTGGAGGGAAACTGGTCTGGGAATTATGTGGGTGGGACATCTCCCACGGCCTGGAGTGGAAGTGTTGAAATCCTCAAACAGTACCACAGAGAAGGAGGAACGCCTGTCAAATACGGCCAGTGCTGGGTGTTCTCTGGAGTCACGACCACAGGTGTGTGTGAGCAGATAATAGCCTCCACTTGTCATTGTTTATGGCAGGAAAGCTTAGGGTTAGTGATACAGGATATCCAGCTATAGGCATATACACTCTAGAATATAAAGGTTCTTTTTTCGCATTGATGAAGAACCTTTAACATCCATGGAATCTTTCCGTTCTATAAAAGGTTCTTTATAGTGGAAAGTGGTTTTTAAAACGTTCTTCACACCACCACAAATAGGTCTTTTAAGAATTGTGCACTGAAAGGTTCTTTGAGGATCCAAAAATGGTTCTTGTTCAAGATTTTTGGAACCTTTATTTTTAAGAGTCTAACATTAAAACTTTGACTGTGAAAAAAATCACAGAAAAGTGCTGTCATATCTAGAGTTTCAAAATCCCACTCTCTGAAGATTCATCAGCCGTGGCCTAATGGATAGAGACTTGGATCTGTAACCAGAAGGTTGTGGGTTTGAGTCCCAGGTCCGACAGGGATTGTAGGTGGAGGGAGTGAATAACCAGCGCTTTCCTTTTCCAAACACAAAAGAGAGTGATTGTGATTGGATAGCAAAAGTGTAGACCATGCCCTTCACTTTTTTCTTTTTTTATATATATTGTTTATATAGTCTATAGTCACATTAAATCAGACTTACTGTAATAAAAAAAAAAGTTATATTCAGTGAAAATTCAGAAGGCAAAAAGTAATAATGTTCAGGCAAAATTAAATGTATTAATCTTAAAATCTCGACAAATTCAAATTGTGCATTATTGTTTTTCTGTATATAGTCAGTTAATCGGATTTGCGGTAATCAAACAGAAGTTCAGTGACTATTCATTAAAATGACTTCTAGTAATGTGGAAAAGTCAAATGAAATGTATTAATGCTGAAGTGAGCACATTATTGTCTTTCTTGTTTTTATTGTGTCCAAATGATCAATTCATTCCAAAAAAAATAAAAAAAATAAATCATGACAAAAACTGAAGACACTTGCTTCAGTGATATCTGCTTGGATATCTTGAGGACATTTTATGATTGATTAAAAAATCAAGTGGTGGAATATCGCAATTTAATCATGCATTTCATTATATTCCAAAGAAACGTCAGTGGGCAACTAGTCTCATCTAGTAACTTCATAGTTCACCGACAACTAACAGACCAATCAGCTTTAAACATTTTATACATCAGAAAGTACTTGGTCAAATATAAAACCAGTGAATTCCAGGAGGGTATACGATGTCATAGAAATTCACAAATCAACAAAATATGCTATTGTTTACAAGTGTAAGTATTGCCTGGAATCCAGAGCCGCCCGTCGCTGACTATCTTTACTGCGGTCAGAGTCCTGTGACATTCATAGCTGACCTCAGTCAACAGCTCTCTCCGCAGGGAACCTCAGATTAAAATACTCTCTTCATACTGCATACTGTTCATTCCACACAGACATTAATAGTATTTCACTCTGCGTGAGACTCTTGTTCTCATTACTAGAGCTGAACTAATTTTCAGCATCATTACGCCAGTCTACAGTGTCACATGATCCTTCAGAAATCATTCTAATATGTAATATCTACAAAAATGTGCTCTCTTTCTCTGTCTGTCCCAGTATTGAGATGTCTAGGTATTCCTACCCGCTCCGTAACTAATTTCCAGTCTGCCCATGATACGGATGTGTCCTTGACAACAGATGTGTATTTTGATGAGAATATGGAACCAATCCATGAACTCAACTCGGACTCTGTGTGGTGAGGATTTGTGCCTTTTCATGGAATAATTTCATGAAATAAGTCCATCACACCTTTTTTATTAAGTCTTTTTGAATGCTCTGTTTTCTTCTGTCGTCCTGCAGGAACTTCCACGTGTGGAATGACTGCTGGATGGCCCGTCCTGATCTTCCTCCTGGTATGGGCGGCTGGCAGGCTGTGGACTCTACACCTCAGGAGACCAGTCATGGGACGTTCCGCTGCGGCCCGGCGTCTCTGGCAGCTATTCGCTCTGGACAGGTCTACCTTAAATTCGACGCACCTTTCGTCTTTGCTGAGGTGAGTCCAGACACGTCAAATTATGATTATATAAACAGCCATAGAAAAACCATTCACATCCATTCTGTCTAGAAAAAAGTGCATGTTAGATTAATATGTTTTACTGCACACAAAACAAAGTGCACATTCAATAAAAGTTACTTTAGAAATGGGTACCAGTTTCTTTTAACCATTATATATTGTTTTGGAATATAAAGCACTTTTTAAATCAATATGAAACATACTGCAACTTATATTCCAAAGCAACTGATATTCAAATCTGTTATTAATATAAAAAATGATTTAGACTTGGTATTCATAATAAATGTTGTTAATAATGAATAACACTATAAATATTATTTTTCCCTATAATTCCTGTTCTGTTATGAATATAAATTACTTACGTTATAGTGAGTTAAATTTAATATAAGTTACTTTGTTGTACAATATTTCTGAAATGTGACATGCAAATTTGATGACATATTCTTCTGCAGAAAATACTATAATTTTATATTCGTGCAGTTGTGTACAATTCATCTGGGCATTTTTCCTTTATTATTATTATTATTATTATTATTATTATTACTATTATTATTTTGCATTAAAATATGATAACTTGCCCTTGCTAATTTCTTCAAAGTCTTCCTTTCCAAATGATTTCACCATGTTTGAGTATTTATTATGCATTTATTTTATGATATTTATTATTTTATATAATACTGTTAAAATATTTATTAGCTTTCATTTTTATGTTCTCTTTTTAGTTCTTGTTTTATTTCAGTAGTTTATGTTTTATTTCAGTTTTAGTATTTTTTTGTACTGCAACTTAAACTTTTATGACATTAAGGTTGCTTAATTTGACGTTTTTCATCTAATACTGCATTTAGATTTTATTTAGTGCTATTTAATTAAACGATTAATGGCGATTAAATATCGCATCCAAAATAAACATTTTTGTTTACCTATTATATGAGTGTATATATAAACAGATGCATGTGTATATTTAAGAAAAATATGTTATGTTGATATATATATATATTTATAAACAATATCTGAATGTATATAATGTATGTAAATATTTTTGGATTTTTGGATGGGATAAATTCCCATTAATCATTTTACAGCAAAGATTTTATTATACTTTAGCTGTATTTGATGACCTAAAAATGATTTTTAATTGTATGACCAAACAATAAAATTATAAATAATTTTTTTATTCGTACTGGAAAGAATCTCCTTGCTCTCATGTTTCTGATTAAATGTTCTGTTTGACTCTGAGTACTTTACAGTGCAGAAGTTAAAAGACTTGTGGATGCTGTTAAATGTGAATGTGCTACAAAACAGGCCAGTCCTGACGTGTTGGCGTTCCTTGTTAATATTTTCTTTATACCCTCTGCAAGATCCTGTTTGAAACCTGTATTTATCTTGACATTCTTGTCTCTTTAAGGAGTTTTGTGCTTTTTTCTGCTGCAGGTGAACAGTGATAAGATCTACTGGCAGAGGAACCTGGACGGCACCTTTGGTCAGATCCATAGTGAGAAGAAAGCAGTCGGACACAGCATCAGCACTAAAGCTGTGGGCTCCGACGAGCGCGTCGACATCACACACCTTTACAAATATCCTGAAGGTGAGAAACACACACACTTTCACACACGTCAAACATCAATCTCAGTGACTCGTTCTGCCTGTAACCACCCAAAACATATGAAATATAGACTATTACTGTCAAAGAAAAGGCCCTGAGCAAATGTTGCATAATACAACAGGACCAATATGTACTTAATAATGAACCTGTGTGCTATTAAAATGATGAGAACGTTTGTAGAGAAAACTGTGTTAGATCAAAATGCCAGTAGAAAAAGAAATAGATTTCAATGTAAAAGAATCTCAAAAAAACTGTGAAGAAATGTCATATTAGTACTAAATTTGATTTTAGTAGTAAAGTGTTTTTAGAATAAAGTGTTTTTTAATTAAAAATAAAGCATCCAACCTTACTGTAAAACAACTGTAAACACACACACACACATAATACTTATTTTTTTCATTTATATACAGTAATGTTTTACATTATTTGTTACACCTGTAAATAAATAAGTTCTCATTATTATTATTATATATTATTTAGGTTAAATTACATTTAAAAATAAAACAGATTTTTTTTAATATACATGATATAAATATATCTTTATCCATTATTTATATCTTTACATCTTGCAATTTTTTAAATTTTTCCTCTCACAAGTCTGTCTTTTTTATTATAAATAAACAAATAAGAAAAACAAAAAATATTTATAGAAAAATATATTTTGTATTCATTTTATTTAATTTAGGAAAAACTACTTTTCTGTTGTAATTTTAGTGAGTAATTTAACACATCGAACATATTTTCTCAAACTGTATGAATTAAAACTGCTAAGGCTTTTTTCACACAAAATACACAATGTAAATTATTTTTAATGTAATATTCGTGATCGTTTTTATTTTAATATACATTAAAATACATTAAGAAAACAATTTATTAGTAAATAGAATTTGTTTTAAAACATTTTCTTTTATTTCATTTTGAAATGGTTTTTAGGGGGCAATATAACCTTTCTTTGTGAGATTTATCCATACAGTCAGGAGTTAAATTCATGTTTTTAGGCAATGCTGTCTCACCAGAGCAACACCAAGCAGAAATGATGGCTAATGCCAGGACAGAGGCAGCCAAGAACACACAATTCCCATTTTAACCAGTGATAAATGGCTTAACATTCCTCTGCCGTAATCACTCAGCCTCTTCACCAAAATACCTGTCATTATCTCCCAATGGGTACTTTAAACTTAACCGAGTTCCACCCACAGGAAACAATATCTGCATTGTCTCAGTTACTCAGCTACACAAAATATAAACAAATGAGACAATAGACTTAAAGGGGCAGTTCACCAAAAAAAAATTAAATTCTCTCATCGTTTACTCACTTTACTCACCCTCAGCCTTTATTCTTCTCAACACAAAAGAAGACATTTTGAAAAATGTGGGACAGATACAGTATAATGAGCTTTTTTGATCTGCTACACCAGGCTCGGAGGAGGAGCGTATCGCAGTGGAAACGGCCTGCCGCTATGGCACTAAACCCGAAATCTACTCCAGTCCCATCGCTGAGGATGTGCGAGTGGAGGTGAAGATGGAGGGAGAAGGTCCTCGCATGGGTGTAGACGCTCAGCTAAAGATTGTTGTAAAGAACAGCAGCTCTCAGCCGCGCAGAACTACCCTCCACAGCCAGGTGGCGGTCATGTACTACACCGGTGTGCTGAAGGACACCGTCAAGAAGGACACCCTTAGTTTGGAGCTGAACCCACAGGAAGGTGAGCTTGGGTTTTTTAAGCTTTCCTTGCAGTGAAAAAAAAAAGAATAATATCTCACAATTCTGGCTTTTTCTCTCTCACAATTGCAAAATCATAATTCTCACAATCTCACAATTTCAACTTTTCTCTCAGAATTCTGAGTTTATTACATCTTTCAACTTTTTTCCCTCAGAATTCTAAGTTCATATCTTGCAGTTTTCTCACAACTGCAAGTTACGAAGTCTTACAAAATATTTGAGACTTTACATCTTGCAATTTTTTTAAATTGTTCATCTCACAAGTCTGACTTTTTTATTATAAATAAACAAATAAGAAAAACCAAAAATATTTATAAATTTTTTTTGTCATTTTATTTAATTTAGAATAAACAACTTTTCTGTTTTAATTTTAGTGAGCAATACAACACATCCAACATATTTTCCACATAAAATACACACTAGTCATATTAATATTTTAGTTTTTTTATGCTTAAACCACTGAATTGTTGAATTAAGCATGCAACATTAATGAGCTTTTTTATTTATGCATACTTAAACCTGTTTATTAAATTATTTTCATATTATATAAAAAATAATACATTTAATTTAAATTATTGTTTAAAATTAAATGAAAAAAGAGAAAATAATGAATAAAATATTAATAAACAAAGTGTATATCTTTGTATATTTGCATCAAATTGTGAAAATACAGTTATTCTCTTTATATTCATTTTACCTCCTTTAGACTCAAAATAACTCAAATTTGTATTATTACTGTAAATGTATGCATATTTGGTATTGTAAATTTACCATAAAATATTTCTTAGACTTTCGAATAAATATTAATATATATTATACATATATATTTTTTTTCTTACAGTATGTATTTTTAACCAAAACATTTATGTAATATACAGTAAATGATAGTAAACAAAGAAACTTAACATTTTATTAATTAATTTATTTAATCCACATAATGTTTGAAAACAGGGATTATAGAGAATAAACTGAGGAATGTTGTGTGTAAAGCTCATAACCATTGCTGATGATCTGTTTCTGTCTGTTTTGTGTCCTCTAGAAAAGATCATTGAATGGGTGCTGCCATACACACAGTATCAGAACCAGCTGGTGGATCAGGCCGCACTCATGCTGACTCTGTCTGGACGGGTCAGTGAGACCCAGCAGGTTTTGGCCAATCAGACCAGCTTTAGGCTCCGAACGCCCGATCTCACTATTCAGGTGAGACTTCCAGAACCCTCAGCTGCTTTTTACCACTGTGCAGTTCATTTCACAGTCCTGTTTATGCTGCATCTTTTGCTCCATGTTAAAACAGAGAGGGTTTGTAAATATCTTAAATGTCTTGTTGTAGCCTATCGGAGAGGCGTATGTGGGCAAGGAGATGTCCGCGAAGATCACCTTCAAGAATCCTCTGCCTTGTACTCTGCGTAATGTGGTCATCCGAGTGGAAGGACTGGGCCTGAGAGACCTCCATCCCATCAAAGTCGGGTAAGAGCCTCACAGTTATGCAAGATGTTTACAGGATTCCTCTCAGAACTTCTCCATCCTGAAGGATCCTTAAAGGAGCCGTATGTAGGATTGACACCGAGTGGTTGAACTAGGTATTGCAGTTCAAATTCAAAATATTGGAGAT
>JAUMHE010000043.1:19271223-19282406 GCA_032359235.1 Enteromius mattozi | reverse complement strand
CAGGAATCTAGACCAAGTGAGCAAGACCGTGCACGCGAGACAGTCTGCATCGTGCATTATAATACGCATCTTAGAATGCGCGCACAAGACGGAGTGAAGGAGAGAGAGTGAGAGAGCCCGTGCTTGTGTGCCTGTTCATGGCGCGTGATAGACAAAGATCATCCTGATTGGTTTACTCAGCAAAATAAGCCAATCAGCTTTCAGTGTGGGCGGGCTTTTATTCTTGGCAGAGGAAGAGTGCTCAAAAAAAAAAAAAAAAAAAAAAATATATATATATATATATATATACAAAACCCACCTCACCTTGGATTACACTAATGTAAATAGTTATGTTCTATGCATGTAAAATCCATGTGTAAAAATACTTATAGGTCTTGTTTTAAATCACGTGCTGTGTAACTAAATAGTAAATAAAATTTTGTGGATCAGAGTAAATTTATAAAGGTTATTTACAAATTGCTTAGGTTAGAATTAGTGTATTTTCATTTCTTTGCATTGAACATACTCCAACAGACTAGTTGGCTCCAGTTGGGTGTTGTATTTAGAATCTTAATAAGAAATAAGAATCATGTTCACAGCGCACCAACAGACACTGACTGGGGGAAAAATGGATAATGCTATATTCACAATCCAAATTTTACTCTTATTAATGTATTTGTGTGTCATTATTCACATGAAAAGACGGCGAATGAAACAAAAGAGGCTGTTGGCAAAGCCGTGGTTGTTGTAATATAAATGAAAACAAACTCCAACCAACATCTGACAGGAGTAACACGCTGATCCAACAAACTCCAACGTGTCGGCGTTTGTCTTCACAAGCACCGGAACTAAAATTCACCTGCCGTTTCCACGGGGAACGTTTAGAGGACGCACATCTGTCTCTCTCTTACACGTCATTCATTTCCTTGCTGCTTGATTTCCAGGGTTTCTGTGCGTAATTCCTGCAGAAGTCATGTCTAATTCGGTGTTTTCGGTTATATCGCGCTTTGTTGAGGAGTACAGGAGCAGCACACCGACTAAGCTGAAGATGATCGACGCGTATCTGCTGTATATTTTGCTGACCGGAGTGTTCCAGTTCCTGTACTGTCTGCTGGTGGGAACGTTTCCCTTCAACAGCTTCTTATCTGGGTTCATTTCGTGTGTGGGATCCTTCATACTGGCTGGTATTAACACTTATTTAGTCATATATGACAAGAGCCAAAAGTTATTTTTGTTTAGAGGTAATATTGTACACTCGTGACATGTATATTCCCAAACTTCCTTAATAATTTGAGATAGGGCTTTTTGGACCTTAAAAGGCAAATAATAATGGCATTGGTTTTTTTTAACCGTACCTTTAATATTTTGGTATACATAATGTATGACATTTACTATACATAAATATGTATTTGTATATACACTTTCGTTCTATTATAATTTTAAATATGTATTTGTAACTTACAAATGCATATTTTGATTTAAAATTATAATAAATAAATGAGTGTCATAAGCAGACAAACTATTTAAAAACTACATATGTGCGTATTTATCTGGTTATCAGAAAGATAAATAATAGCATGTATTATTCTCTGTATTTTTCAGCCACTTTAACTTTATCATGTATCTTTTTATGAACATGTATGTTGATCATTTGTGTCTTTGTTCTTCTGTCTTCAGTCTGTCTTCGCATCCAGATCAACCCTCAGAATAAACGGGATTTCCTGACCGTGTCTCCTGAGAGAGCGTTCGCTGATTTCCTCTTCGCTCACACTGTTCTGCATCTAGTGGTCGTCAATTTTGTTGGCTGAATGAGAGCATCGGCTCTGCATCTTACAGCAGGTGTGTGTCCTAGTAACACCTGATGAATGTCTCAGCATCACTGTCATGTGTCTAATGTTTGTTACAAACATATATATATTGCCAAAGCCTATATATCAGCAAATATCTTGCATTTTTAAATGATCAGCGTCATCGATTTGTTTTTTTCTGTTTGGATAATCACTGGAAGAAGCTTTTTTTTTTTTTTTTTTGGACAATGCTAGAAATGCCATATCTAATGGCAGATGTGTCATAATCTTTACATTTCTAAAGTCGATATATCACTTTTTCTCGGATAAGGTATACGTTGCAAAATACATATTTTAGTTTTTTCTTTTTTCTTCTTCGTATTGATTAATTTTACAATTAATTATTTAGTAAATGGTGAATAATTCTGTGTTTCATTGCGTAACTTGTTATGGCCATCAATTACATAAATGTCAGTGACGCACTATACAAAATTCTTTGCAGAATTATTGACTTTTCCCATCATCTACAACCATGATGGAGTTTTACTGGAATTACTGGAGCGTTAGGAAGAAAGAAAACACCCAATATATTTATTTATATAGTATTTTCTATAACTTGTTTTCTCAAGATGAACTAATGTGGTATTTTGCAGCCAGCTCTGATGAATCCTGTTTGTTTTTCACAGATATGAAGACCAAATGCTTCAGCTGAAGTACAGAACAACTACAAAAAAACACACACAACTGTCTGCAGAGCTCTCAATGTTAATATTTGTTTTGACAGAATTGTCATTTATGATGAGTTCTTGTCGTGTTCCTTAATTTTTCTACTTTTGTAAAACTCTCTGAAAGTTCTTGAAACAAATTAAATGCCTTTAAAAACAATTACTTGGTGCTGGTTTTGTTGTAACAAATCTAGCTAATCACATTTTAAGGAAAATCTTTGTTTTTATATTTTATATATTTAGATACATTTAAAAATATAATTTGCAATAAATGTAAGATTGAAAAACATTTTTATTTCATTTTATTTTAAACCAGAAGCCACAGTCATGCTGCAGTCTCTATATTTTAATATTGCACTGAACATGTTTGCAGTGTGGAGCACAAATGGTTAAAACGAGCTCCCACATCTGGACATAGTTTAGAGCAGGAGGAAGTGAGAGTGAACACAGAAATATTCCTTCTCGCAACAGCTGTCCTGAAGAAAGAGGGACTCTAATGGTTCGTCGCACTCAACCTCAGTGATGACTCCTTTGCTACTTCTAATCATTTTTCTTCTGCCTGGTGAGCTTTCGTCATTTTGCAAAAAAAGATGTCGACTAAAAAGTTATTTAAAGGCATTTATCCAAGCTGTGTTTATGGGAGTTTACAAAGTAATTCTGCAGCTAAAGTTGGCAATGTGTTAAAACTTCCTCTTTTCTGAACAAAATGTTGAACTGTTTGCAGTTATAAAACCCAGAATGGAAGTGTCTCTAGCTGCAGCTAGATGAGTTTTCATTTGAAGAAAAACACTGACCCAAATTCCTAAATGTACTTCAGAGTGCCTTTTATGAACTCAAATGAGGTTTATAAGCGTTTCATTTTTAAAGACTCATTAGAATATACATTTGCCTTTTTCTGCTTGGTTGTTTGCTGGAGACCGATGGACAACAACTGATGGATGTTTTGGATTTCATTAGTTAAATGAAAAGCTGAAAGTAAATAAATTGGCAGTGAAAAGCAGGCCTGTTGGCCACAGTAACACAGTCGGCCATTTCATGCACAGATTGTTTCATTTCTAATAATTTCAATAAGCAAAACATGTCTATGAGTTTTAGATTAAAAAGACAATTTATACTATTTGAATTGTGATAAAGGTGTTTTTTATTTATTAAACTTTATTTATTTATTGCTATTATGAGTGTAAATGAAACCAGAAGCAGTCTATCATTATGGTTAATGTTATAATCCACTAATGTTTTTTTCAGGCAGTGTGTAATCATCTACCGCCAAAACAAACAAACAAATAAATAATTAAGATGCTCCCTGTAGAGACATTTTGATGTTTTTTTTTAGGCCAAGAAAAGTAAACATTTGAATGCTGCAGAACAGATTACTGTGGAGTTCACTGCTACATTCTATTGTTGCTTATGTATATTATGTATCTGAATTTGCAATATGGTGATTTTTTTCTTTTTCGTTTTCATTTATACAGTATATTCATTATGACTTATTATTTTATGGTTTTATTACGTTAGGGTGATTGCAGGTAAAGTGGGCTACTTTTTGTTGTTTTTTTAGTTGTTTTTTTCTTTTCTTTTCTTTTCTTTATTACTTAAGATCCAGCAATAATATATCAATTTAAATACAATTCATAAAATGTGTTATTTGCAAGGTATATACCATTAAACATTTTGTGATCATGACTTCCAGACAAATTTATTTTCAGGTAAAGTGAGCCATCCCTAATTTATTATAAAATAACTCTGAATCTTGATTAGAAATTTTATAAAAACTCTGTTTATTAACACATACATTTTATACATACATACATACATTGTTTACATTAAAAACAATTCCAAAATGTAATTTTATTCATCAAATGTATGTTTTTAAAAAACAAATAAGTGGAATGCTTAAAATACAAACGTTCACTCAATGAGTACAATACAAAAAAACTGATCAAATGTGTGTTAATGTTAAATTGGCTAAATTTTAACGCAATATTGATGAAAATGACCAAAGAATGAAAATGTGACAAGAACAAGTATAGACCAACAACAACTAGGCAACAAGGCTATAAGAACTTAATATGTGGAGCAATTCAACTGCAAATGTTACCTTTGTTCACTTAAAGTTAAACTTGAAATGTAACAAGGGCTATATAGGCCTATTTGCCTTTTGTTTTTCATCTACATTTTCAAGAAACACTGTTCGCAGTAGAAACTATGCTCCTCTGAACAAGACTCGTGATACCTCTCTTCATTCCGTAGATTTAGCTTCACGCCTCGCCTTCCTATCTGCTCTCTCTCTTTCCCTTCTTCATTCTCTGACCTGACATTCCTGACTGCACACTCACTCTTCTGTGAATTACACATGATGATTATAAAATAACCAGTGAATGTTAATTTAGTTCAGTGGTGGTGAACTCCGGTCCTGGAGAGCCACAGCCCTGCAGAGTTCAGATCCAATCCTAGTAAAAACTGCCTCTAGCTTCCTAGTAACTCTTTAGACCTTGATTAGCTTGTTCATGTGTGTTTAATTAGGGTTGAAGGGTCTCCAGGACCATCGTTCGCCACTCCTGATTTAGTTAATGAATGTGAGTAAAAATTTAAAATATTATACTTGGCTCACCTTACCTGAAACCCACTGGCTCACTTTATCTAACACATTCAGCCAAAGTGGGCCGGCAATATTTTAGCATCTTACAAGATTTTTCTTTTTTAAATCATTTGTGAATTTTAATCCCGTTACCTGCACAATAATATTTGTTCACCTTAAGTGAGCAACCTTTTAAGTTGGAAAGTGAGTGACGTAATGAATCATGATTGTGGATTTACACCTGTGTGGAGCCAGCAGTTTAAAACCGCCCCCTTCAGTCGCTCGTGGCTGACTCGTCATCCTGTCTTGTTTTGCTTGTCCCGTCTTTTTCCTAATCTTAATTTAATAAAGGTTTCCTTTAAACGTTGTCCAACGTGTCATCTCCTTTGTCGCGGCCCGGTCGTGACATTACTCATATTCCATTGAGGTAGTGGGCTATATTTCCTTCATTTGACATGTAGACGGTTTCAGCGACAACATAAACAAACGTAACTGCGCATGCGTGCTTGTGTGGCCCTAATTTAACGTCCGGTAAACATGCAAATAGAATCAATAACAACAGCTAAGTCCTTTCTAGAGTAGATTATTTTTTTTTGATAACAAGCAAAATATGTTCGCTGTGTAAATCAGACGGATTTATTAAAAATGCAGATTCATTCTTTGCCAGCAGGAGGTGCTTTAAGCGCGAGAAACGAGACGTTTCCCCGGTAACGGCTGTAAACAAAGCAGCTCTGAGCTTACAAACACTGCCTTATATGCAGGATTAAATGAAAATGACATTTTCTAAAGACAGCCTTCCTTCAGAAATAGAGTGATATAAAACCACTCACTCCTCGGTTTGATTTTTAAACATGCATTACGTGGTTGTAGCCAGCGGCAATAACCAGACAGATAAACAAACACAGACCGGAAGTTAATTTGGGTCCAGGCGCGTGCGCCCGATGAAACCGTCTATAAAAGGAAGGCTACATTTTGCTATGCTCAAGTGATGTTTGGACAGCATGTTGGAAATGTATTCTATGCAAAAAATATTTGAATATACAAGAATGTTTGCAAAATTTATTTCGTTATTTGACTATTATTCATACTATTTAATTTGCAGGAAGATTGCTTAATTCTGTTTCTGAGAAGGATGTAAAACCACAATCCACGCCTCCAGTATAATACTATTGTTACTCAACACTTCAATTTATATTTAATAATTATCTTTCAGGTTGTCTCTGCACAGTGACCACTGTAGGAGATGTGTCTGTGCTGGAGGGAGGGTCTGTCACTGTCCCGTGTCACTATAACCCGCAGTACATCAGTCACGTGAAGTACTGGTGCCAGGGCCGGATGAGGGAGTTCTGCACGAGCCTCGCGCGCACTGATGACCCGGATTCAGCCCCTAACGGGAAGGGAAAGGTGACGATCACGGACGACCCCACCCAGCATGTGTTCACTGTCAGCATGAGTGACCTGACGGAGGAGGACTCGGGCTGGTACTGGTGCGGGGTGGAGCTCGGGGGAATGTGGGTGTCTGACAGCACTGCCTCGCTTCATATCAGCGTCATTCAAGGTAAGGGGGAAAGAACTATATATAGCCTATTAGAAACAACATAAACCAGGAAACACATAAATCCACACAGTAATTAAACTTGCATCATTACAAAAATAAGGGCATGTTTTGATAATAACAAAGTTTCGGGAGAAGCGATAACTGAATTAATCTCAGCTGCATCACATCTTCCAATCAATCTGCCCGTTCTATCGTCCAATCACATTCCCCTGCCTACTATAAATACACCTGCTTTCCTTCTATCCGCATCTCGCTTTGTGCAAACCCTCCTCCTCCCCTTCTCCTCCTCTCACTCCTTCCTTCGTCCGGGGGGGGGCAGCTAGAATCCGAGCCGGGCCCCTCGCCCTCGCCCTCGCTAGGGCTCAGCCCACCAGGGTTCGGAGCCTGCTGCTCTACCGGCTCGCTTCCCCGGACAGCTCGCCAATTCTGCTTCTGCTTCCTTTATCATCCTATTTCATTAATGAGATAGAGCGCACTCGTGAATTTATTTATTGGCAAAGGAAACCGTAATTAAAAACATGCTATTAGAGATGCACTAATATAAATATATTTGTCTATTACTGATAATTTTTTTAATGCTATGGCTATGTTAAAAAAACAAAAAGCAAAAGAAACTTGAAAACGTTCAGGTTATATGTCATCAAAAGAAAATCAAGTCTTTTTAAGAATATGAAGAGTTTAGAATTGTCATTATTATTAATTTCATGGCAAATAAGCACATTTGCTCCAAATTTATTTATATTACTATCTATAATACAGAACAATCAAATTATATATATATATGAAATATATAAATACATATTGTACTTTATTTTTCCCTTTTGGAATGTGACCATATCAGCCTACAACACCTGTTAATAATATTGGTGAATATTGAATTTACTAGTGAAGGTATTGTAGTGACTGATGGTTGTTGTGCTGCAGGTATGTCAGTGGTGAGCAGTATGCTGAGTGCAGATGAAGGCAGCAGCCTCACTGTTCAGTGTCTCTACAGTAAAAACCTCAGGTACTGTACATCTTTAACAGACTCATCTAAAAAGATAAATGAATATAACCTGCAAGGTATTTAAAATTAACATGTGTTTAACAAAGTGTTTATGCGACACCCGTAATAACTTTTTTTTTTTTTGGCTTTTTTAACATTTTTCTGTTTTAATATTTAAATCCTTGTATCACATAATTTGATTTCTCTGCAGGTCCAGTGAGAAGCGGTGGTGTCGCAGTGGGAACTGGAACTCCTGTGTTGTGACGGACTCTGAAGGAACGTTCAGCAGCAGAAAAGTCTTCATCCATGATGACAGGGACAGCACGTTCACGGTGACGATACAGCAGCTGGAGATGAGAGACTCGGGCTGGTACTGGTGCAGAGCCGGTCAGCAGCAGGTGACTGTTCATGTGTCAGTCACAGCACAAACCACAGCATGTACGTCACACAGAGACTACAGCTGACACCTCAAAATTACATTCCTGTAGAAATGTGAATGGTGCTTACCTATTCAAATAAAGAGAAACCTATTGAAACAGGTTGCTGATGTAGTTTCTGCAACATTGCGTCACTGTTCTTTTGCATAAATAATCTCTACTCATATTGCATTTGAATTCTGTCCTTATGCCAGTGAGCACAGCATCTTCCCTCCAGAATCTGAAGACAACAGTCAGAAATTCATCTGTAATGAGCTCAAATGACCCTCACAGGTGACCTTCTGCTGTACACCAGCACACTTCTTTATATTCATTTCTCATGAATGGAAAAAACATCAGCTGAGTTATATATATAAACAAACATATCTGTTTCAGTCGTCCTGTTTGGGAGTCTCCTCTCGTAGTGTGTGGGGTTTTGCTTCTGGTCATGACTGTGTTTTTGTCACTTTGGAAGTTACGGCAACTGTGTAGTAAGTTTCTAAAGTTATTTGTAGTTTTTTTAACTTTTGTATAAATACATTGAATTAATGGACGAGTCAGTAGTTACTCCTAAACTAGTCTGCAGCCATTAAAGTCTCTTTGTTCCATTTAGATATCTAATAAGCATTTGTTTACCTTAACGTCATTTAGCTTTAAAATAAAAATGATGCAGTCTGTTTTTTTCTGTGCATAAAACAATTTTTCTTCATTTTGCAGAAAAAAAGCAGAAACATCGAGGGACAAATGAAATGAATGAGGATCTCACAGTCAGTGCATTTTCTCTTTTACCTTACAGTCAGCATTAAATAAATACCCTATTTACTTTCTTAATTGGATATTATTGGTGTACATTGCTCAAAAAAAAAAGTGGAAAGAGTTAAAATGTAATTTGATAAAGCATTTGAAGTACAGTATGTTATTTATTAAATGGAATTTCCCCCCTTTTTGCAATTAGATCACAATTGGATCGGTTCAGTTCAGTTTAATGCAATTTGTGAGCCAATTTAACTGGTTCATTGAAATAATTGTCTTTAATTCTTCACTTTGAAATAAGGAGAAATTAAATGTAGTGGGCTCAAAGAAGCCATTCACCATATTAGAAATCAGTGTGCCATTGGAATGATTTTGAAACTATAAGGTGAAAAACAGATGCTTTAACAAGAAATTATACATGAAGTGCTCTGCAAAGAATTATGCAGATACACAGCTCATGATTATGTCATGTCTGGTGTCCAACTGTGATAAAATGTTAAATATTCTATATTGTTTTACTCGTTTGCAGATGTGCCCTTGGAGAGAAGGAGACTATAAGAATGCCTCAGTGATTTTCCTGAATGCTCCAGCTCAGGCCCAGATGCTCTAACAGGAGAGCTTTGTGATGGGGAAACAACAAACTCATGATGCTGAAGGAGATTAGAAAGCAAACTGATGGACACTTTGACTCTTTAAGTCTCTTTAGAGAGTCCCACAGACTGAAGAAGAAACTGGAGGCCGGGGTAATATTAATAATGTAACAGTTAAATGGAAAATCATCTTTGATTTAAATGCATATTTCATCTCATGTATTTCTCTGTCTGTAAGCACAAGCCTTATGAGTGAATTTTGAATTGTTATGGATTTTAGCAGTGGTTATTCTCATCTAACAGTGCAGAAAATGTGTGAATGTTTACAAAAACATACAGAAGCACTGAGAATGTGTCCATATCTTACTTTTTTTTACCATAATAGAGACTTCATTTTTCATTAACCTCTGTTAAAAATTGTGCTTTATTCACATCCTGTTTTAAGTCCTATTCAAATCTTTATTAGTGGTTATTTGTCATCTACTGCATATAAATAAATATGAGTAACTCACTTCAGCAGGGGTCCACTTCAGTTTTCTATAATTGTAAAATGAGAACTAGAGAAGGAAACGGCATTAATACCCAGAAACCTTGAAAGGTGAATGCTTTGATGTTGACTGCACACATTAAGTAAACTCTTATTAGAATAATCTAGACCTATTAATGCATTTGTAATTCGTGAATTTTGCAGCCTTTTCAGTCAAGTGTGGCGTTTTATTGTAAATCAACTTTTTGTGACATAAGCAACCGAAGAGCACGGATGCAGGAAGTGAGAACTCAAGATTATATGGAATAAGCATAAGGATGAGATAAGCTGTATTATATAGATAAGAGTAGAGCTGTTTAAAAAAAAACTGTACATGATGGAGATGTGGAGAAAACAAACAGTGCAAAATTTTTACAAAAGAACTGTCAGTTTGAAGAAGTTCATTGTGTTTTTCCTGTGGCTCATAACAGGCAAGTGTTTTTCATTTTTTGTTTATAATTAATTTGACATGTTTTGCTGTATGAAATTCTATACTCTGTCTTAAAATTTTTTAAACAGTGTTTTGATAATTCTTTTATAATAACAGACTTTGATTAGAAAAAATCTGTGCTTTGTTTTATTAATTTTGAATTAGAGATTGCATTGCATTGTTATTTAATTTGAATAAAATTAATTTGACTAAAATGACCAAAGTTTCAAAAAACAAAATTCATAAGCTCAGATCAATGACACTTGCAATTTATATTTATTCCAAAAGTAAATGAAACCTGTGCTAAACTGAAAACAAGTTGACAAAACTTCCAACTCTGTATAAATTTCGCTAACACTTTACTTGGGGTGTGCATAGGACTGGCATGACACCATCATAATCATGTCATGACATGCATGTTTATGACAACTGTCATTAAGTGTCAATCGCTCAGTTATGTCATTTTTCATCCAAAGACGACATTGTTTGAGATGCCTTTGTTATGACAACTTCATATAAACCAATACATCATAACCTGTCAGTGTCTGTCATGACAACTTGACATTACTAGGCAACATAAAATAAATTAACCAAAAAATTAAATAATAATATAAAATAATAAATTCAATAAATATTGTCATAAAATAATTTGATACAGAATATTAACACTTAATGACATTTTAATGATAAATTCATATTGTACCACTGTACTTGAGGTCAAGAAAAGTATTCATGATGCTGTCATAAAATAATTTGACATTCACTCTAAAAATACTGGATTAAAAAATAACCCAACCTTAACCCAGCTGCTGGGTAACTATGGGACAGAACACGCGCTGGGTTGTTTTGACCCAAG
>JAUMHE010000043.1:19259198-19271123 GCA_032359235.1 Enteromius mattozi | reverse complement strand
CGGTGCTCGATCTTGTCTGTCTGACCCTGAGCCTTTAATAAACTGTTTGCATATGAACCCGCACGCTTCACGTCCTCTTTCATGACAGAATGAAACATCATACAGAGTTCAGCAACGGTTGTTTTTAAGGCTCGCACAGATCTACGGTCTAAACAGGATGACGTTCACCAAGGGACTCGTGGCACTCGTGCACAGAGACCCGCCGTTCGAGGACTTTGTCTCCGAATTTTTCCAACTGGCCGAACGGTCGGGTCTCGGGGACTCTATAATCACCGCTGTGTTTATGAGCGCTGCACGCCAATTCAGCCCCGTGGAGCTGCTGGACATTACGGGGCTGGAGTGGAGATTGGCAGTCTTTCTTTGCCTGATGACGGTGCGGGTTCAGGTTGGTGTATTAGCTCAGGCCGCTTGTTCACTCCCGGAGGAGCACTCACCTCACGAGTCAGCAGAGAGCACTTTTTCCACTTCACAGCACGAGCACACCTTCGCGGATTCCGGTCCGCCTTCACGGTCCACCGAGCCGTGTAATAAGGCAATGCGGTTGCCAGAGCCGCCCGAAATCCCCGCGGTGCCAAATCTGCCAGTGCGGTTGCCAGAGCCGTCAAAAATACTCGTGGTCTCTAACCCACAGATAACGGGTCCCAGCCCCGTTTCACGGTCTAGCGAGCCGTGTTCAGCCCAGTTGGTCCCGGTGTTACAGCCTAAGGTGCTGTTTAAAGTCCAGTCGGTACCGGTTTCACAGCCAGGAGTGCTGTATAATGCTCAGTCAGTTCCGGTCTCACAGCTAGGGAATCTGTCACCCATTATAGCAATTCCTGATCCGCTAGCAATGGGTTCCCACACTATGTCACAGCGAGAGGGGCGGTGTGGTGTCCAGTCAGGTTCGGTTGCACAGCCAGAAGAGGTGTTTGAGACCCAGTCGGTTCCGGTCACCCCATCCGAGGAGGTTTTGAAGGTCCTCGCGGTTCCTAGCCCGCACGGTACGAGGAGCCATGTGTTGTCCAGTCGGTCCTGGTTACGCAGCCTGACGAGCTGCAGAAGGTCCTCGCGGTTCCTAGCCCGCAAATAATGGGTCATAACCCCGTAGCACGGTACGAGGAGCCGTGTTCTGAAACTTCGGTCAGCGATTTGGGTTCGTTGTGGCCAGATCCGCCAGACCTGGTCTGTGATCCGGACTCATTGTGGCCGGATCCGCCAGACCCGGTCTGTGATCCGGGTCCAATGTGGCCGGATCCGTCAGAGCTGGTTGGTGATCTGGGTTCACAATCACCTGATGCGCCAGATCCTGCCGAGGCATATGTCTCATCCGAACCCCACGAGGACTGTGAGGTTCCATGGCCAGAACCTCTGGAGCCTGTGTGCGGCTCAGAGAATCCATTGGGTCCACTTATGGCTGCACTACCCCTGGAGATGTCAGTTTTGGCCGTAGAACCTCCAGGGGCCTCATTTGTGGCTGCTCAACCCATGGAGACCTCTGGGTCACGGTCCGGAGGGTACAAGAGGGCACTTTCACTGCCTGTACAGTCTCGGAGGGCATTATTACAATCTGGTCAGCCCAGAAGGGTGTTGTCTCAGTCTGTTTGGTCTCGGAGGGCGCTATCACTGTCTGTTTAGCCCAGAAGGGCGCTATCGCAGTCTGTTCGGTTTCGAGGGGCACTAGCTCAGGCTGTTCGGTCTCGGAGGGTGCTTTCATTGTCTGGCCGGCCCAGGAGGGCTGTGCCACCATCTGCTCCACCCTGGAAGAGGGCTTCGCAGTTTTTTCGGCCCAGGAGGGCATGGTCATTGCCTAGTGAGCCCAGGTGGACTACTCTGCCGTCGGATCCACCCTGGTAGGCTCCTGACCTGTCTGGTCGGCCCAGGAGGGCACGCGTGATGTCTGGTTGGTCCAGATGGGAGTGGTCGTGGTCTGATGAGCCCAGGTGGGCATCTCCGCCGTCGGATCCGCCCTGGAGGGCATCGCCTCGGCTGACTCCGCTCAGGTGGGCACCTTCACCGCCTGATCCGCCCTGGAGGAGGTCTCCTTCTCCTCCGTCACCCCAGTGGGCTTCTCCGCTGTCTACTCCGCCCTGGTGGGCAGCTCCTCCGTGGATTCCGCCCAGGTGGGCGTTTCCGCCGCCCGCTCCTCCCTGGAAGCCGCTCCTTAAGGGGGGGCTATGTTACGCCCAGCTGGAGTCACCAGCTAGAGATTGCATGGCGCTCCAGCTCTAGGACTTCTTTTGTATGTGTTTTTCTCTGTTTGCCATTTTCTGACTTTTATGTTGAAACTGTATTCTCCGCCCACCTTGTTTGTCCCCGGAAATCTTGTAGCATAAAAGCCCGGCTGTGTTTGGTATTGTCACGGTTCATTTTACACTGTCAACCTAGTCTACGTTTCCCAGTCGTGTCTTTGTTTTGCTATTTTTGGATTTACTCATTGCCGACCTCTGCTACCCCACGGACCTTCGCTTGCTTCTTCCCTTGGACTCTGATTGCTGGTAATTCGACATGGCCGTGACATAGGAACTGAACTCTGGAATGGCTCTCCTGGCCAGAACTTGGGAACAGGACTCGGGATCGGCACTCCTGGCTGTGACTGCAAAACGGAATCTACAGGGAACTGGAACGGCTCTCCTGGCTGCGATTCAAGAACGGAACTCTGGAACAGCTCTCCTGGCCGTGACTCGGGAGCGGAACTCTGGAACGGCTCTACTGGCCGTGATTCAGGAACAGGACTTGGGAATGGATCTCGTGGCCTAGCAATGGACACCTCTCAGTAGGAGCAGGCTTTGATGGCCGCTCTTGCGGTGCGGGTGTCGGCAGCTCTAGGCTAAGGACAGTGACGGCGCTGGGTGTAGATGAGTGGTTGGAGCCATTAGACGGGTATGCGGAGGGTTCAGGCGGGAAGTGAGCTGGTAAACCCCAGAGGTTTTCGGACAGGACTGGACGATGGTTCTCGGAAATTTTCACATCTACAATGAATTTGGACTTACTTAAATCTAGGACATGGTTAATCAGCTCGATCAAGGAAAATGCACACGTAGGGAGATCTCGGCTGATTGTATCATTGTCCAGTCCCAGCCGAAAACAGACTCCGAGACAAACGTCGGGCCAGCTCACCTTGGTAGAGAGTTTCAGAAATTCCCCCACATACCTTTCCAATGTCTGCCTACTCTGCCGCAGATGCCAAAGCCTGCCTTCAGCCATAATAGGCGGTTTTTGGTCTTTGATTCTGTTACGTTACATGGTTGTAGTAAAGACTACTGACGAAGGATAAAATGCAAAGGTGCTTTTAATCTCCAGAAAGGCTTCTTCTCACGCACAACATTCCAAAACAACAATAATCACGGACAAAGGAAATACTCAAACAGACAGGGTATAAATGGACGCAGACAGACATGAACCTAATGGGAGACAGCTGGGGAAAACCGAGGGAGACTAATTAACTAATAATCACATACAGTAGAAGACAGGAACTACCAAATATGGAAAACACAAAACGAAACCAAAACAGACAGAATACGTAACAAGTCAATATAATCATGCAGAAGGCAACCTTCAGTGGCGAGCGGACTGAAGACCAAGGACATGATTTGTGACAAAAGCATGACCTCTCTTATTTTATTGCAAAATTAATATTATCAATTATCTAATTATTTTAGCTGACAGAAATAATGTGCATCTAATGTGTTAAAGCCTTCAATTAGTGTCCTATCCATATATTTTTTTACTAAATTATGTGCATTATTTGATGAGTAAGATTTACTCATTTAGCAGATGCTTTTATCCAAAGTAAAACACAAATAAGGAACAAATCAAAATAATCTGCTAAATTTGATAATGTTTATTATGTGTTCAAAGATTATTTACCATTTCTGATTTATTCATATTTTATATTAATACTGTTTCATCTGGCAGTTGCCCCCAACCGTTAAGAGACTTAAATTATTACAATTTGAAATCTGTGAAAGCCTTTTTATTATAATAAATTAATCGGCTGATGTGAAAAAACAAACTTGTCTAAAAAATATTGTTCATTGCACATTTTATGATTGTTCAACTTTCTCATAATATTTTATAGCCATGATTAGTTTGTTCACATGTTTAATAGAGTCTAGAGTCTATCTTCAGCAGGTGACGCAAGATGTTTAAGAGCTAAATAAGGGTAAAAGGGAAGTGCAGCAGTTGCTACAAACACAGTTAAAAGCAGCTCTTGTTCAGAAAGAGAAACTTCCACAATGGTTGCATACGCAAAGACCAAAATATTCTACACATTAATCGGGTTTTGGCTCATTTTAGGTGAGTATTAAATGATGTGCTTTTTGTTTCTAACAGATCTTGTTTATCATTTCGTGATGACACATTGTGTGGTTACCAGTTTTTATTGATTTTTTTGTGTTTTATGTGAAGACTAAACAAATTAAGAAGGGATTTTATTATTAATCTTTTTAAGGAAATTTTTTTTTTAGGTGTTGAATGTGAATTTGGTTGGTCAAATCATGTATTAACTATTAAGACTGGAGGATCTGTCACCATCCCATGTCATTACGATGAGAAATACACACAGCAGAAATTCTGGTTCTCAAATATTGATAGATCTAAAATATACACAAACACAACAGAAGAGAATCTGTCAGTAATTGATCATCCTGATCAGAGTCTCTTTACTGTGACTATGAGAGACCTGCAGAACAAACACACTGGAGATTACTATTGTTTTGTGGAGACTAAAGAAAATCAAACGGTCACATATGAGCCTTATATCAGTGTTCAATCTGGTAAGAGTTTTAAAAAAAAATAATCACATTCTAATGTCAAATTCTCTGACTTGTATTTTATCACAATACATTATATATTCTGTCATCTCAAATGACTGGTGTGTGTCTGTGTGTTCAGCTCCTGATGTGTCTGTGGTGAACAGCAGTGTATCTGGACATGAAGGTGGTGATATCAGTGTTCAGTGTCTCTACAGTTCTGGATATCGGTATGAAGTCAAACAGTGGTGCAGATATAAAGATCAGAGCTGTTACAAAGTGGGGAGGACTAACACATCCCAGAATCCATCAGTCCAGATCAGTGATGATGAGAGAAGATCCTTTACTGTGCTGATGACTGGACTGAGACTGACTGATTCTGGCTGGTATTTCTGCTCTGCTGGAAACAATCTGAATCCCGTTCACATCACTGTAATCAAGGCAGAAACAGACAAAGAGAACTATGCGTCAGTAATCAGACATTTCTCATTGAAGTTTCTCAATAATCATCTTCCTAGAATTATTCTGGAATAGTCTGCGTTTTTTCATCATGTGCTGTTTCCTCAATTTCTTTTGCCTCTTAATTTCTTCATTGCCTTTAATTTTTTTATTTCAGAAAAGAACCTTTATTTTAAATAAGTTTTTTTTTTCTGGTCCCTTTTATGCAGCTTTTATGGTGCTCTTTAAAATGTATCTTTATTTCCCACAGAGACAATGAACTCCTGAGTGTGTGGCTTCCAGTTTTAGCTGCACTTCCACTGTTATTGATTCTGGTCGTTGTTTTCGTCTGGAGATGGAGAAGAAGACCCAGTCAGTTTGACCTCCATTTTCTTTTTAAAAATAATTAATTTAATTCCATGCCAATCCCACATCAATGTTTCTCCTTTTACAAATGAAATGAAGAGAAAGATCAACACCAAATCAGGGAGAGAAACAACATAGCCACTGACAGAGTAAGTCCTTGTTTATAGAAACAACTTATGAAAATCGTTCAGTTTGGCTTTTTTTTCTTTTTTCTTTTTTAATAATCTCTAGCATTCTCTAAACCGTAAGTGCAATTTTCTAAACATGTAGTAACTCACACAAAACATTTAATGCTTAAAAACATATAGTGTCAATCATTTGGCCAATGCCAAAATTAAGTTTACTTAATACTGTATGTGAGCTGAACTGTCAAAATGTTTGGATGTTTTCTCACCGTTTCATTTTTATTCATTTTATTTTCTCAGGTTTTTTTTTTTGTTTGGCACTGACTGCTTAATATAGTATACAGATATTTATTTATTTTATTTTTTCATGAACAGAGAACAGGAAAAGTCATAAAATGAAATCCTGGGAAGCTCTATATATTTACAAAGTTGAATGTTTCATTTGGTAAAACTTGTTTCATTACTAAGGCAGGTCATTTATACATTTTTAGCAGACATAATACACATTACTTAGATATTTATGAAATATACCTACCCAATCTTATGAATGTGCGTAGAAATAGTACCCAAATAAATATGAAAAATGTGTGGTATAGATACACAAAGGCATTTATACAGTATTCTACTTGATGGGTTGTCAATATGGGTAGATGACAAATAAAAATTGGACTGTGTTCTGTGGTGTGATGTAGCAAAAATGCAGAAAAAAACAACACAAAAACATGAGAAAATTTTCATTCTTCATTCTACAGTATCTTCATCAGAGATACAAATAGCATGAGAGAGGTTTATCTTCAATGTTAGAGGTGTTTTTTTTTTTTTAGTTATTGCTCAAATTGTATTGTCCATCTTGCCCTTTGCACAAATGTGCTAAAATGGGCAGTTTTCTTACATGAATAAGAGTTCCAAATCTGACGTGAACAAAAAAATTGTTTGTTAAGTGATTTGGATTTATGCTTTGAGAAAAAAAAAAATACTCATTGAATATTTGAGCCAAAGACTCTCTTTGTCTCCCTCTTCTGGTTAACAGAGGGATTAGCAAATCCACCCAGAGAGGTGTCCTCATCAGAAAAAAAAGGTTTAGAGCAAAATTTAAGATGTTTTTTTCTCCTTACTTCTCATATGCATTGGGTTGGCCATGAAACCTGTAGTTTATTAAATGAGTCTCATTTTGATTTCTTGTTTTGTGTGAACTGCAGATCCACTCTAAACCTGAAGATCCTGTTATATATAACACTAAAAATGATGAAATCCCACATGTAAGTAGACCAGACATGTACTGATGTGATGAAATTTCAGACATAATTATATATCATATTTATTATATAATCCCTTTCTTCACAGGATCCCAACAAGGACATAAGCTACTACAATATTATTGGGAGTGAAGTGATGAAGCCTCCAGCAGGTGAAGCAATATACAGCATGATATACAGCACTGTGGGTCCACACTGACAGAAACAGAGAGAACACAAGAACTAAACCTGACCAAGAAAAACAAAATCAACAGCATCAACAACTGTCATCACAACTTTTTTGTAGTGTTTTTATTTTTTATTTTTTTCTATATATTATTTGTTTAATTTCTTCACTGTACAAATCACTTTAAGTTATACAGTGTTCTGTTGTTTGCATTAATACAAACAAGGATGTTTAAAATGAAACAGTATTTTGCAGTTGTATGTGTCTTGGTTTGAAGTTATCCATGTCCTATGCCTTATTTTCTAATATGTAAGCATGGCCTTTGCATGCCTTGAACAAAGATGGTTTAGTGTATAAATGTATCACACATTTTGTGGTGATCGGTCTGCTGCTGCTGCACTCTGTGCACAGTGAGTGGAGCAGAAGTCAATGTTTCTGAATGTTTAAGCACTGCTTCTGTTCTTATGTTTTTGTGGTCGATTTCTGTCCAACACCCACAGTGCAGATTCTCACATCATTTTCTTTTTTGCTCAGAAGTTCAGCACGCTCATTACAGGAACCAGTGCAACACAACACTTAAAGAAATATATATTTTTTCTAAGATACAGAAGAGAAATGTAGCCTGCATATATCAAAAATAAAGAACAAAATTAGTGGCATGAAACAGCAGGCATTTTATTATGAAAATAAAGGCATAACTGCATTTACAGTACAAAAAATATATACTGTAGTTTACTTGTTAGTAGCTGCACAAACATGTTTATACAATATATAGTTTTTTAAGAAGAGAGAACAGATCAGATGCTAAAAATCTGGTGAACGTTTCCCCATCCATTATTTGCTGTCAAATTAATAATAGTTAGGAAAAAATGTAATACATAATTAGGGTTTATTTTAAGGAAACATTACATTAGTTTTCATGATAGATACTTTTGGCATTGTTTTGTCAAACTCTGAAATATATATGTTTTTATTTTTTATCTTGTGCTACAAATGTTTTGCCGTTTTGACAGTTTAGAGTTTGAACATTATTTTATTTTGTTAATCAAAATACTTTTTCAAAACAATTTATATCAACCCCCATGAACCCTTTCCCTCAGCTCCACCCTATATTTATTTGAAGTGTTTTAATTCTAAAATATAAACAGAAAAATAAATAAATAAATGTTGTAAAACAGCACACATTATGAAGGTTATTGAACAAACATTATTAGGAGATAACCTAACAAATAAACACGACAGGTTTTGTGTGCTTTAATCGTGTTTATATTTGTGTTAAATTAGTGGCTGACATAGATTGTCGTTTAGTCACTCGCAGTAAATGGAGAAAGTCCATGCTCAGCCTTTATATATTTCATACATTTCGTTACTGTTAACATATATTCACAAATCAAATTACAAGCCCATAAATAAAATAGTAATTTGATGTTGCTAGTGTGAGGTCGCTGGCTGCAAAGTGGCTAAATTTGCTCGCTTGGTGCTTGTGTGGTTTAAGGCGATATTTCTGCTCTTCCTCTGAAGCAGGAGGAAACAGAAACACTGCTACACCTGATCAGATTCTCTCATGCACTCAGCTATAGACATGATTTACCCTCTGATTCTCACTGGGATTTTACTTCACATCTCAGGTAAAACAGTTAGGAAAACAAAGTATTTCTTAGCGTTAACTATGGTGTTTTGTTCAAATTTGGTGCATTTTTAAAATTGAACTGGAATTCTTTGAGCTTTTCATTCTAACGTTACGCACATGTGCAGTTTATAGATGATTTCGTTTACATTTAATCTTGTTTACAGATGAAGCTGTAATTAATGCACTGGATATTAGAGTGAAATCTGGATCACCTGGCATTATTCCATGCCTATATGAAAACAAACATAAAGAAAATCGTAAATACTGGTGTAAGGGGTCACATTGGATCTCTTGCAGTATATTGGCATATGCAAACGAGACAGGAAAATATTCCCTCACTGATTATCCAGCGCAGAGTATTTTTACAGTGCAGTGGGAGAATCTGCAGACCTCAGACTCTGGATATTATTGGTGTGCTGTGGAGATCGGTGGCGCCCCAGACGATGGTTATTATTTGTATCTGAAGGTACAATCAGGTAAGGGCTATCTTTCTGAATTGCAGCTTTTCTCTGAGAAACATTTATGCATTTAATTGTAATGTAGCTATAAGTAATGTTTAAATCACGTAAATGGTTGTTGGTTGTTATGCTAAAAATAGAATAACTAAAAAGAACTTGGGCAATGACTAATCTGAACCGATGTGGCCCCAGTTAAACTGTGCTTAATTATTGAGATATGTCATTGTTTTTTTTTAAAATTACGATTATAATTCCTCTGAACGATTCAGATCAATGCAGAAACCGTCGCGAATGGTTCAAACAGTAAGTGTGTCGATCCACTAAAGCAGGCTAACCGGATCAAGAACTACTCTTTTTTTCGGAGTGTCTCTCTGCAAATATAGCCTTTTGTTTGTTTGTTTGTTTTTTTACTCAGAACCGATTTGTAAATATTCGTTCATGGTCGGATTAATCTGTGTACTACGCTCAGTGTAGATTAAATAAGCGGTACTTTAGCTGAAATCAGAAGGGCGAATAGAAATTGAGCTTCGAATTTCACCTCAGTGTATTTCAGTATAGGATACAATGTTCTGTGCGCATCGGCGGAAGAATGCACGTCCTATTGGACAGCTGTAACCCTTACGAAAATTAATCATGGTTTTATTACATTCTTACCATGCTTTTTGGCTTATTAATTACCATTTGTATAACCACATTATACTACAAATACTTTGGTTAAATTGGTTAGTGTAGCAAAACATTGGTTAGTTTAAATATGTCTGTTATTCTTTCTTTTATTTATTTATTTATTTTGTAATGCTAAATGTTATTCTGTAGTAAAACCATTATTAATTTTCATGAGGGAATAGTCATATTGTTCTGTTCCATAATTGTTCAGAATTTGTACTGGCTTCAAATTAAGGGTTCCGCTCTTCTCCTCCCTGATGTCATGAAAGTGAGTATAATAGTACGCCAAATAAAAATGAAAACTCGTGGTACTGATACGGAAAAATGGACTTTGGCGTGTATATGCTACGCGATGGGTAGAATTAGGGTTGTGGGGTAGATGCGTATCATATGTATGTGAAAACGTATTATGCATGACAAACTATTTGGCATACTATTACACTCATTTCATGAGAAAAATCTCATTGACATTTTGTCTGTGTTCAGCTCCTGATGTGTCTGTGGTGAGCAGCAGTGTATCTGGACATGAAGATGGTGATATCAGTGTTCAGTGTCTCTACAGTTCTGGATATCAGAATAAAAACAAACAGTGGTGCAGATATAAAGATCAGAGCTGTTACACAGTGGGGAGGACTAAAACATCCCAGAGATCATCAGTCCAGATCAGTGATGATAGGAAAAGATCCTTTACTGTGCTGATGACTGGACTGAGACTGAATGATTCTGGCTGGTACTACTGCTCTGTAGGAGATCTGCAGGTTCCTGTTCAACTCACGATCACTGAACCCAAAAGAGGTAAGATCACAAACCAGTGTCAGCAAGGTGACACTTTAATGCCTATAAAAGTTTATTAAAACTATTTTTTATCTCTCTTTAAGCATTCACAACTAATCCAGCAACTGCACCATCAGATTCTGAGACAGACATGTAGGTGTAAACATAAATCACATCCAAATACTTTTCTAGCCAGAAAAATTAAATGTGACACCTAGACAAACAGGGCATGTAAAATGGCAAAAAGTTTCAGTTTATACGCTGTGAATCTTAAAACTTAATTTTATTGTTTAAATAATAATTTGGTTTAGTGCTATATATATATATATATATATATATATATATATATACTGTACATATAATGTATATATATATACACACACTTAAAATAAATGATCTCTATCATGTCATTCCAAACAGATAGGCTACAACACATTTTGTTTTTAAAACATATTTCTTTATGTTGTTTACTGGTACAAATTAATAATAAACAGTAAGGAACTGTTATACAGAATTTATCAGACTGCTGAGGAAAACTAATAATATGTTTATTAGTTATTTAAAATATGAATAGTATGATAGACTTCAATGTAAAATACTCTGGATGCACCTGCAAACTCATTTCTGCCACATAATAAATCATGTATTGTTAAATCGTAATTATGATTATGATATAAAATGTCAAAATCATGGGATGAGAAGTCAAAATTTTATGTAAAAAAAATCAAATTTATGCAAAAGTTAAATTGTTGGAAAGTTGGAATAAAAGTCAAAATGAGATTAAAAGTTACAATAATGACAAAGTCAAACTTTCAAGATAAAAAGTTACAATTATTATATACAAAATTTCTATTTTTATGTCAGAAATCTGATTTGCCAAAAACAGCTATAATAAAAACAAACTAAGAAACTTGTTTCTATATTTCTGCTTTTTTTTGCAAGAGTTATGATGACTGATTCAAAACCTGAGACAGACATGTAAGTGTTTTATTCAGTCATTCATAATAGTAACTGCATTGCCAAGCCAGTAATGTAATTTTTCATTGCAGAGCTGAAACCCATCCATTTCTAACAGCAGTCTCAGAGATTGTTAATACTGAAATACACAGAAGCATGGATGAGCAAAACAAATATTTAAGGTATTTCAATGAGCATTTGCTTGAATTTATACCTGTAAATTATGAACAAACCTTTGCAAGATTAACTTGCTGTTGCTTTGTATGATAACATTTCCAAACACACACACACACACTATAAGTCCTTTGCACAATCTGACATGCACTTAAAATTTAACTGGAAATTAGGTGCTGGGTGTC
>JAUMHE010000043.1:19233790-19247884 GCA_032359235.1 Enteromius mattozi | reverse complement strand
GGGCTTATATGTGGATATAAAGAAGCAATACAGGAGACCTATATGGCCTGTATATGCACATATATGCACCTCAATTTCGCCTATATGTGGCATATATACGCATATATGCAGCATATATATTATCATATACGTGCATATATACTGCATATAGGTTCCATATATGCGCATATATCCTCATATAGGTTCTTTCCATGTGGGGTGTGTTTCTTAAAAGCAGAAACATGGAACGGCAAAGTTGGAGGAAATGCTTCCTTTGTTCTTTTATTCACTTTTGAGAGTTCAAAGAGCCAATCTCTTGAGTTGTGTGTCTTTTGGCTTTTCTTAAGCCTGGGAAATTTCAGTTTGTCCTTCAACATAAAAAGCTACCCTTTAAGAGTCTGTGTTAATGCTTGAACAAACACATGCCCCCTATATGACCCTGACTAGTTAAAAGGAACAGTCTTCTGTGTATGTAGTCTGTTATGCAAATGACTTCTGTTTGCATATGTCATTACTTATTTTGCTTGTTGAATTGCTTTGGATTTGAACCTTGGACATGTCTGGATAGTACATGCCCTGTTAATACTAATAAATCATCATATTTGGACACACTGAATGATTTTTATTTGCAGCTCAAAATGTATGTATATTCGGCCTAGTTCAGGTTTGATGCATAAAGCACATAAACATTATAAATACATATAAACTGTCGGTTTTTATTAAGAATGAAGGTTTACTTTTCTTCATGTATAATCAATTATTCTTGTGTCACACCATTACTTCAATAAGGATATAAGTGTGTGTGCACAAAATGTGTCTGCGAGGTCTGTGCTGACTTATTACATCAGTGAATGCAATAACAGGAACTGCTTATTTGTCTCTGGCTGGAAGTGAAATGTTCATTTCAGGTTCTGTCTTTTACTTGGTCTGACCATCACATGGCTCGTCCTCAGATTCTCTTTGGTGTTTTACTTTACACTGCAGGTAGAAAATACATGTTTTTACATTTGTTGTATGAATGAATGAGTGATGCATTTACACCTTGTTTTGTGTCTGTTGGTACCTTGTGTATTTTGTTGATTTTACATCCTAAGGACACAGTAGGGTCAGTAAATGGAACGTTTTGTGTAATATATTCCAATTTAGAGTGCATTTAAGAGCTGGCTGTGAAATACAAAGATAATCTGTTTCACATGGCCTAACTTTCAACAGCTTTTATTAATGTTTCAGTAATCACAAGATTGCAACACTGAATCCTGCCTTATGGAAAAATGTGTCCTATAACTTACCTGAATTATTATGATTCTGATTATTACTAACATCAATATTAAAATTAAACCAGAGATGGGTAGCACTTTAGAATAATGGTCTGTTTTAAGTATCTATGCAAGTAAGTTAGTACTACACTAACTTAATACTGTTAACTAATAAAGAATCAAAATTAACTAAATGGTAAGCTTGTCAGCATCACTTCTTAATTATTAAAATTTTTTAATTATTTTTATTATCATTCTATGTTCTAGTTTGAAATAAAAAACAGGGAACATCCATCCTTTTGGTAAGAGTAGTTTCCATAATGAACCTAATTGTTCACTTTAAGACATTACTGTTGTGATCAGAAATTAATTGATTATTCTTTTTAATTGTTCTTGTTCACAAAGTAGTTCTTAATGAGGATATTTTTATTTAATAATTATCAAATATGTAATAAGGAACTATACCTTTGTCTTACATATTCTACTACTTACTGCTTAGTTAATGCTTCTCTAATAGTTAACAGTATTAGTGTATTACCAATTACTGTACTTCTTGCATATTTACTTGTTAACCACTGACCATTATTCTAAAGTGTTACCCAGAGATGATTAACACAAATGCATTTCATTTTGATGCACTCTTTATCTCACTGTCCTTGAGACCACTCTTTCTCAGAGCTCAGATTTTTTATATTGTATTATTATATATTATATCACATTACATTCAGTATTATTTTACATTATATTATTTCTTATTATTTTATATTGAACTTAAGAGGTGCCTTTTCCATATCTCACTTGCTCTGTGTTCAACAACGCCAAACACATTTCATAGCAAATTAAAGGCACAAGGTTGCACCAAAATTGAAATTAAACATGTTACAAACTGTTAAACAATAGAATTTCAGTGATGATGATTTGTGTGTGTGTGTGTGTGTGTGTGTTTTGCCTACAGGAACTTTGAGTATAAAGTCATTAGATCATGTAACTGTAAGAGAAGGAGGAACTATTGCAATCCCCTGTCTATATGACAGTCAGTATAAGCTAAACTCAAAATACTGGTGTAAAGGGTATACTTGGGGTTTTTGCAAAATCACAGCCCGTGCAAATTCTACGGGGGAATGGACAGTAACTGATTATCCAGCCTACAATACTTTTACTGTGAAACTCAAAAATCCAACGTCCTCAGATTCTGGAAATTACTGGTGTGCTGTGGAGATTGGCTCTGGTCTAAACCCAGATGACAAAAAACATCTGTATGTAACTGTTAACAAAGGTAAATACATTGTTTGTGGTGCATTAACTTTTTTTTTTTTTAAATTTCCACAAAATTGTTTTAATATAGAGTATTTAATTATAAGTTTTTGCTGTCTGTGTTCAGCTCCTGATCTGTCTGTGGAGAGCAGCAGTGTATCTGGACATGAAGGTGGTGATATCAGGGTTCAGTGTCTCTACAGTTCTGGATATCAGCATAAAGTCAAACAGTGGTGCAGATATAAAGATCAGAGCTGTTACAAAGTGGGGAGGACTAATACAGCCCAGAATTCATCAGTCCAGATCAGTGATGATGAGAGAAGCTCCTTCACTGTTCTGATGACTGGACTGAGACTGACTGACTCTGGCTGGTACTACTGCTCTGTAGGAGATCTGCAGGTTCCTGTTCAACTACTTGTTCAAAAAGATAATAAAAATAAAAATACATGTAAGTCCAGTTATGTTTTGAAAAAAAAACAAAAAAACATTTCATTTCATTTAATGCATTTTTTTACATTTGAAGTGCTTTATTTATACTTCATTTAAAAAAATTATATTGTTTGCTTTTTGTCTTCTGATCTCAGCTGAAAGTGATGATGCTGGTCTATTTCCGTAAGTAAGTCTTGAATTTATCAAGTCAGGTAATCAGGGGTATTAGTAAACATACTCGCATATTTAGTTAGAGGTACACATATTTTACTGCCTACAGTTTAAAAAAACATTTTCTTAATTATGTTTATATTCACATGTTTAACCCATTACGTCATATTTTTACAACAGCACCATATGCAGAAACCAAACAGCAAGCAATGATACAAAGGACAGCAACTGCTCTCTCGATGACTCTTCTGACCAGATGGACTGGTTTTTCCTGCTCTATATTGCTGTGGCGCTGCTTCTCTTACTGATGCTGCTTTTTGTCATCTGGAGGATTATACAAAAACACAGTCAGTTCTAACATTTATATATTCAATTCAAAGCACTATTCCACTGTTAATGCCTCAAATCCAATCTCACAGGAGTTATTGCACTGTCGAATTACATTACCTTGGTGAAAACTCCCAATGAATATCACCTATTTGTATATCTAGTTTTTTTTTCTTTTCTTTTTTTTTTTTTTTTTTTTTGAATAGAGGAACTTTCTTTTAAGCTTCTTGTGGTTTTATAATATTCTTCCTGTTTTAAGAAGGGGCTTTGTCCAAACGAGGACCCGACGTCTGTTCTGTGGTAAGTGTCAATGTCAGGCCCCTTCTATCACGTTCTAATTCTGAGAATACAGAAGTTCACACCACATTTGCAAAGATAACGACACAGAGAAATTACTTTTAGAACGATATAAACATTAACAGCCAATCTTAATCTGTATACAGTTTTGCCAAGTCCACGGTTTTAGTGCAGAGCCGCTAAGCTAATTTTAGACTGTGACCGCGGGCTTTTTTGCATCTCTCAAGAATTCGACGACACTGGAGAAAAACTGAATGAAAAAAAAACTTGAATGGTCTTATGAATGTACGTATAAATAGTACGCCAAATAAAAACAAAAACTCGTGGTATAGATAGGCAAACATTTTACATTTATGCTAGCAATGGGAAAGATTAGGGTTGTGGGGTAGATGCGAATCATATGCATGCGAAAACTGCGTATCATATGCACGCCAACAAATTTCGTATCATATGCACGCCAGACACGTGTCTGTCGTACGCCAAAGTCCATTTTTGCGTATCAATACCACAAGTTTTCGTTTTTACTTGGGAGTATTATTTAAACAAATTTTCATCATTGGGCTAGTTTTGGAATACATTTGATTATCAGTTGGGCGTTTTCCCACCTGCAGACATGGCAATCCATAACTGCAAGCACTCGATTAGAACAAACAGAACGTTATTGTCCAGTGGTGTGGACCTTAATATAGTAATTGTTCTTGATGTTAATGGACCTCTGAACATCTAAAAATTCTTTAAAATTTGTTTTTCTCTTTTTTTCACAGGCAGAAGATTCAGTGACTGTCGCGTATGACACTGTGGTGTTCAAGAAAGCAGAAGATCAAAACCAGGTGGCCATTGTGAGTATTATATTGCTGATATACTACTTATGCACATAAACGATAGCCATTTCCTTATGCAAGACTACGGTGTAGGTTATTTGATCTCATGAAATTATCTGTGGAAATGCATGTAGTGGCCTCGATTTTAATCACTGATTTATTGAAATTCATCTCACTCTTGTGTTTTATTTAAATATTCTCAGAGCCGTCCTTCTGAACAAGTGGAAGTGATTTACAGCGCTCCCAAACTTCACTAATAGCAGATGACGATCTGACCATTCACATTTATAAATGTTACAATGTTAAGTAATGGCATCTTTATCTGTTTTATCCTACACTCTAAAAAGTGCTGGGTTATTTCTGTAAACATACTGTTGGGTTAATTGTGCTGAGTCAAAATTCTGGGTTATTTGAGATAATGTAAACACAAAGTTGGGTTGTTCCTGCTGGGTCAAATTAATTTTCACCACTGAACCTCTGAGTTGGGTCAGGTCCGGCTCCAGGTAGGAGATGCAGGGTGGGCCAAGTGACATTCCAGGTGGGCCGGGTTTATAGGCCTAACTAAATTATTATTTTTCCTGATGAACTTGTTAGACTCCATTGAAAATAGAAACGTTAATTTTATTTTTCTTAACCGATGGTCGTTATGTTAAATTACACTTAAGTTTAAATAGATGCGTGGCTGTGACCCATGAAAAATAAAAACTAAAATTTGTTTTCAGGGATTAATTTTATACAAGCAAAAAGCAGCAAAAACAGAAGTGATTTGCATGGACAGAGAACAGAGAAAAACTTAATAAAGCTATTAAAGAAATAAATAGGCCCACGTGTGAAATATTATTTTTCTAAATAAATAATAAATTAACAAAACGGAAGAAAATAAACTGCAACAAACAGAAGCCTATATGCAGAATTTCAGTTAATTTCTGTGAAGCACCCTTTGGAAAGCACCATCAAATTTGTTTCCTTTATTTACAAAAAATATTAAAATAGAAAGCAGTTATTTTAAATAGAATACATTTTTCACAATATTACTGTGATCAAATAAATGTAGGCTTGTTGAGCAAAAGAGACTTCTTTAAAAAAAAAAAATTAAAAAAATGAAGAAAAGCATCCCCTTTCAAAGTATGCACAATTGTAATTATTTTACCAAAATAAGAAGGATCATTCAAAATGTGTGTTATTGTTCATTTAGTACTGATCTGAATCAGATTCAGTTCACAAAAAAAATGTTTATATATAATCCACAAGAGAAAATATTAGCTGAATTTATAAAAATGACCCTGATCAAAATGATTCTTGATTCTTGATACTGTGTTGTTACCTGCATGATCCTGTTTTTCCAGCTTGCTTAAATATTCAAACCCTTTCCTACAGCTATCACTATACAAAAAACACAGGTGTGGATCATTTACGGTCACAGTATTAAGAATCAAGGCGATGTAAACTTTTGAAAAGTTCAAGTCAGTACTAAAACAACAACAGTATGCATTTTGTATGATCCCTCTTCTTTTGGTAAAATAATTAACATTGTGCAGATTCTGAAAGGGGGATTAACCTCAACTGTATATGATTATACATAATTTACACAAAATACACTATGTTGCTAGACTAGTTATGTCGCTAGATTACGTGTTGTGTTTATTTAATTAACAGTATGGGACCAATATGGCGGATTATTTACAAAATGCAGAGACCAGCCTTTCTGCACATTTTTTGCTTGAGGAGACAAGACAGCGACATCCCAGACCTTCACCATTGTTTCGGGCAATGCCATTAAAATGGACTCTTTACTTGAGGCTTGTGATCTTTGTTCCAAGTACTTTTTCTGTTGATCTTTGTTTCAAGTCCTTCTTTTGTGCTTTATATTAACTACACTAAGCAGTGTCTTTCTACCTGAGAGTTTCTCCAGCATGCAGTATATCATATTGATGGAAATGATTCTTCATGTGTAAAGTTTTTAAAGAATAAGAATCTACAGTGCCTAGTTTACACAGTTTTGTGTTTTAAAGAATGATGTACAAAAACTGTTGTTTTAATTGTGCCTGTAAGAAAAGGATGAAATATCTGACAGCACTCATTCAAAAATCGTTTTAAAAATAAGAGTGAAAACACATTAAATTGATATTTACAGTTGCATTTTTTGTGTTGTCTAATTGTATTACAGAAAAATAATACAATATAATATTATTAATATTATAATAAAATAATATTTTACATTACTTTGTGGTTACTATTAATTTATTATTGCTAATATTGGTTAATATAAGTGTAGCAAGATAATAAGACAATAAATAACCCAATAAATAGATAATATTTAACCCAGCAACATAGTTAACCTGACCCACTGGTTTGGTCAAATAGTTAAACCCAGCGCATGTTCTGTTCAATAGTTACCCAGCAGCTGGGTTAAGGTTGGGTTATTTTTTAACCCAGCCTTTTTAGAGTGTACATTATGCAAATTTCCTGTAAAGCTGCAAAAGATTTCATGTGAGAAAGAAAAAGAGGAACTTGAGTGTTTCATATGTGCACGGTCATTGTTGTGTAAGATTATTATTTTAATCTTAATTTCACGAGTTCCCACTTCCTCAATATTAATAAATTGTAAGCATGTTTGGCGAGTTGTCCGGGGAGCAGGCTGGGAACCCGGACAGAGGTACACTTTCTTCTGCTTTTCTACTTTTATTCTAGTCGATGTGAGAAGCAAAACTGAAACATACATCACAACTGAAACACACTCTTTACCACATCAGAGACCAACACAATGAGTTCAGGTCAGATTAGTTACACCACTTCAAAGAAACCCGAAAAAATGTGCTGACTTGAAATCTGGTTACTCAATATTTGTCTTTACATAAAGAACTGTTTTTATTGAGCCGCTATATATTGTAGCATTTTTATTGTTTGTGTAAGGTTTAGTTATAAATAGCACTTCAATCTGTACATTAAAGGAATATTTTAATGGATTGGCAATTAAAATAATAATAAATGTTAGTTATGAAAATCATGTAGACATTTTATGTACTAACTTTGTTCCTTGCAATGAAAAATAAAATTAACTGAAACTAACTTTTTTTTTTTTTTGCCAACTCAACATTTCTGTTCTTAAATAACTAAAACTAGCTTTGTTTTGTCTTTTACATTTGAGCACCTGAAGACTGTAACACTTTCACTCAAATAAAGGCATAATTTATTTGGATAAAATAGGTTGTTATTTGATAAACATTTGACAGAAATACACAAACTATTGTTGAGCATAAGCTTAACACCTTGAGATGTTCCACAAGCTGAAATGAATGCTTTTATACAGCTTACCCTGATGTGTTCACTACTCAATAGTCGGTGTAATGCATGGGGAAGAAAAAAAGCCAAGAGGAAAAAAATGCTCACTCTCAAAAACAGTGCTGTTATATGAAAGAAACTGGCATATCTAATAACTTACAAAAGCTAGCTGTGAATGTAGAGTCCTGTTTGTTTATTCACAGTGTTATTCCAACAGAGGTCAAGAGGAGAGCAAATGAGCCTCAGACAGGAAATAGATGCGACTACTTCATTTATATCCAGGCTGTAGTGAACAAACCTCCCACTCGCTTTTGGTTCTTGTTTACAGCAGGTTTCGTTCTCTTCTGCTGCCTGCCGTTCACACATTAATACACACAGGAATGCATTGGAAAAGAAAGGATACTTGAAATATGTAGACAGCATTTGCAAGAAGAAAGACATTAAGCTATTCACACTGCCTTGACACATAACGCTGGTCACAGGGATGTCCCGACAAATGTCCTTTGCTGTTGTCCTCAGTCCCTGTCCAAGAGGTCAAACCCGCAGCCTGGATCACTTCATCTCACAGTAACAAGACAAAATATATCAGTTTTTGGTAGTTTCATGTAACCTTTTTTTTTTTCAAAGGTATAGGTACAGCTCTTATTCCATAACAATTTGCTTTCAGCAAAAACCTGCACTGTTGATGAAGGAATAGTTCATGCAAAAATGATCCAAAAAGAGGCTGCAATGTAAATAATCAAAATGGTCATAGTGAATGATGAATACTGGGTTGTTGAAACATTTTTAGCCCTCAAAACTACACTATTAAAAAAAAAGTCTCATACAGGGCTCACCATGGCTGTATTTGTTTTATAAACAATACAGTAAAGACATAGTATTGTGAGTTATTAATATAATTTAAAATAACTGTGAGCTATTTAAATATATTTTAAAATGTAATTTATTCCTGTGATGTGCTGCTGAATTTTCAGCATCATTACTCCAGTCCTCAGTGCCACATGATTCTTCAGAAATCCTTCTAATATGCTGATTTTCTGTCAATAAATTATTTAATTACTTATATAAATTATCAGTTGAAACTTTATATTTTTGTGAAATATGTGATACTCTTTTTTCAGGTTTCTATAAAGTATAGAAAATGTAAAAGAACATAATAATTTTTGTAATATTTGAAATGTTTTCACTGACCTCAAACTTTTCAATGCTAGTCTATGAATTACTTCACTGGACTACTCTTGGAAACACTTTTTTCGCTCTCGGTATCCTCACTTGTATTTTATTCCTGCTGTATTTTTGCAGTCATGCTTTACTGCTATATTTTCTCTCCTTTCCCTAGAACCCATATCATTGTAGAAAAATGCTTTTTTTCTGTCAAAAGCAATCACATGTTTTTAAATTATTCCAATTGCAAAATTAAAATGATTGAATTTTCCAAACCCATATGCTTTTACTTTTTCTCTGTGGAACACAAATAAGAATATAAGAAAATATGCAGAACAGAAAATAGAATGTTTTTTGAAATAATCTAAAAATACAATCTAGTTCTTTCAAAAAAGAATATCCATTTGTGATTATACAGAACAAAACAATCATGCAAACAATGCAAATGGTATCAATTTTTGGATGAACTATTCCCTAAAAGCTGCTGTGTGCAATCCCAGAGATGATTATAACTAGCCATTTGTATGTTGATTTCCCCAAAGATTGTAAACACCAATGTTTGTAAGATTTCTCTGCTTGTTTGAGCCACACAATATACACGCTTAAAAAAATAGCAATGCAACTAAAGAAC
The DNA here is from genome assembly GCA_032359235.1 of Enteromius mattozi. Lineage (NCBI taxonomy): Eukaryota > Metazoa > Chordata > Actinopteri > Cypriniformes > Cyprinidae > Enteromius > Enteromius mattozi. Next base: position 19,238,273 of record JAUMHE010000043.1, on the reverse strand, counting down.
TAGTGTTGTGTTCCCAGAATTAACCTTTCAGTGATTAGTTCTTAAAGGAGTCATATGATTTCTGTTTTTCCTTTTTTTTAGTGTTATGTAGCTGTTTGTGCATGAATAAGATCAAAGTCTCCCACAAAAGGATTTATTCTATCTAAAAGAGAAGCCTGATCCAGACCATGCTAAAACGCCTTGTTAAAATACGCCCACACATGTCTATGTCAAGATGTGGTAATATTTGTGTAATGTTTAATGTTTAACAAATGTTTATGCAAAGAAAGAAGGCGTGGTTTACTTACAACAAAACAGCACAACCAAAATGTTCGACTTTGTGCAATGCATTTCATGGACGAAAAAAGTAAAAAAAAAAGCTGGCTGTGCAAAGGCTATTTCAAAAAAAAAAAAAGAAATGACAGTGTCACTTACAGTACGAGCATCATCACTGTGTCTGTCATGCAACTCTGTTCCCCTTTCCGGCTTGAACTGATGGTAAAACTAACTGTCTTTATAAAGCAGAATTTGCAATTATGGTAAGAGACGTTACATTTCTGACACATGCTTATGGGGTTCAGCCAATCACAATACACTGGGTCAGCTGGCCAATCAGAGCAGACTGTGCTTGTCGGAAGGAGGGTCTTTGTAGAAAATGACGCCATTGAGAGAGGTGGAGCATAGAGGAGCTACAATAATGTACAGTATTTGAAAAATAGCTTGTTTTTTTTTTAAATTAAAGCATGTCAACATATTCTGTTACATCAAACAGACCAAATAATGATCTTTAAAATAGCATCACATGACCCCTTTAAAAGAACAAATTTCACTTCATGTAAAGAACATTTAAATACTCTAAAGAACCTTTTTTGCTATAAATAACTTTTTGAGGAAATGTTCCATGATTGTTAAAGGGTCTTAATGGAACCATAGATGCCTTTAACCTTTCCATTGCTCAAAAGGGTCTATATAGTGAAAAAAGGTGCTTTAGATTATTAAAATTAAAAAATAGATTATTCTTCACACCAAGAAAATATTTTATTTTAGAAAACTGACAGGTTCTTCTGGGTAACCAAAAATGGTTCTTCTTTGGTATCACTTTTATTTTTAAGAGTGTAGCAACACTTACTCAACCACTTACTTTTTTTTTGTTGCAAAAAACCATTTGGTGGCACTGAAACTACACACCACAGCTTTAATATCTGTTATTCCTTCAATGCTTTTAACCAAAAAAACAACAAAAAAAAAAAAACATTTGTGCTCTCAGAATGAAAGGAAACTCAGCAGGATAACATCCTATGGAAAGAACCTTGAAGTTTATCCAGGGATCCGGTTCAGCAGTGGATCTCATAAGCGATCTGCGTGTCAAACAGCAAGCTCTGGTTAATGAACAACCCTTCAGGATCAAGCGGAGGTCCTTCACCTCCTTCAGCAGGAGCCCTGCGGGGTCCGATCCCCACAGCCCGGCCCGGGGTCAGCATGCACTCACCGGCCTTAAGCGTCGACCCCGGTTGGTTGCAGGACGGCTGGGGAGGCAGCACCGGTTTGGCACGGTTTAACACGTACATCTCGTGGCCGCGTTCGTCCCGGTACTCTTCAAGTTGAGCGAATGTGGTGGGGCCGTCGGAGTAGTCGTTGACGTAGAGGATGCTTTCCTCTTTGCTGGCGCCGTATCCACCTTCCTCTTTCTGGCGCTGCCGGTGGCGACTGTAAATCATGCAGAGAAGCAACAATGCCGTCAATGCCAAAAGAGAGATTCCCACCGCGATGGCCGTCTGAGTTGCCGTTCCCAGTGCGTTGAAATCCATGCTTTCAAGCTCATAAATCGGCTCCTGACTCACGTCCACGGAAGAAGGATGATAGTAAGACGAGGAATGCAATCGAGGCCAGATTTCCGAGCGGGACAAAGATGAAGACATGTTCACCGAGAGGTGAAAAGTCACTCGAGCCACTCCACCGGGATTCCAAGCCTCGCATTCGTAGCGTCCGGCATGAGCCACCGTGACATTGCTGAGAAACAGCATCCCGCTTCCCGTGTCAGGATCGAAGCTTTCCTGGTCGCCTACATCGTCGGTTCCTCCTCGGACTGGCCCGCGACTCGCCGACCCTCCTTTACCGCCAGGCCTGGCCGTCACCAACCTCCCTCCGGTCTTGGTGTCTCCGTCCATCCCGACCTCCTGCACCAGACCCCTGGGAGACAGCTGGGCTTTTCCGTGGGAGGCTTTCCTCCAGGTGACTTGAGGCTGTGGGTATCCGGAGGCCTGGCAGGACACGCGGAGACTCTCCCCTAAACGCACCGTCAGGTGGCTGGGCTCCAGCTGCACTATGGGCGGGATGCAAATGAGGCTGTTTGCTGGAACCTCAACCAGACTGAGATGGGAGAGGCGCGGAGGTTCGGCACACAGCATCCGGCGCTCGGCTGAGCTTAATAGCCTCTGACCCTCTTCGTTTATCCAGCCGCGCAGCCAGTGCAGAGCACAGTCGCAGCGCCATGGGTTATCTGTAAGAGCAAATGTAATATAAGCCTCTCAAAATACAGCATATTAAATATTAATTCAAACAGAATTGTTGTTTAGAAATATTTGAGAAAAAGTAAAGCTGGTCTGGCATCTAAATGCCATGTCACTGTGGTATGTTTGCAGGCCATGCAACTCACATAACACTAGACTCTTTTAAAATCAAAATGTGGATCTTGAATATTAATCAGTTTACTTAACCTGGCAGAGCTACCAATGCAAACATTTCTCTGTATAAGAAGTGTTTTTCTTAATAAGAGAAAAATGATTTATTTGATCAAAAATGCTGTAAAAACAGCGATACTGTGATATTACAACAATTTAAAATAGCTGTTTTTATCTGAATACATTTTAATTCATGTGATGCAGAGCTTGAGCATCATTACTCCAGTCTTCAGTGTCATATGATCCTTCAGAAACCATTCTAATATGCTGCTCAAGACACATTTCGTGCTATTATCATTGTTGAAAACAGTTGTGCTGCATCATATTTTTGTGAAAACTGTAATACATTTTTTTCTTGCAGAATTTCTCATTGAGTATAAAGCTCAAAAGAAATTTCCTTTAGAAATCCTTAAGTAACAATTTGTAACATGTCTTGAATGCCGGATGTTGAATAAACGCATGAATTTATTTATAAAAACTTTTGAATGGTAGCATTATTTCAGGGTTTTTTTTGTGGCATTGGCTAATATGAACCCTTTACCTGTGACCCTCAGCACCTGCAAGCTGACGAGGGGTTTGAGTGAAGCGGGACTCAGGGTTCTTAGGTTGTTCCTGCTTAGGTCCAGAAGAGCCAGAGAGGACAGACCCACCAGAGCTTGATCTCCCAGCACCTCCACTGCATTCTCCTGCAGATGCAGCTCCTGCAACCGCTGCAATCAGCATTTCATCACGGTTATTATTACAAGCATGATCGTGGCTATAAAAACATACTTTGTAAAGCAATCTAGCATTATGCAGAGTCATCTATTTTCTTTTTTTCTTTTTTTTTATGAGTTTTTGTACTGCTTTTCTGTGGCTTCTGCTTCTCTTCTACTCTCAGGAAATGTGCACACTTTGGCGTAACATTATGTAAAGGTTGTGCAAATATTTGGAACATTCTAAAAATAATTTTTGTGAGGCAGCAATATTATGGTTTCCGTATTTCAAAAAATGCTGGAAAGAAACATTTTAATTTAGTTTGAACTCAACGGACATTCTACAGTGCTAATTGGAAACTGATATAACACACATACATATATACACACATACACTGAACAAAATTATTAATTTTGTTTTTGCCCCTATTTTTCATGAGCTGAACTCAACGTTCTAAGACTTTTTCTATGTACACAAAAGGCATATTTCTCTCAAATACTGTTCACAAATCTGTCTAAATCTATGTTAGTGAGCACTTCTCCTTTGCTGAGGTAATCAATCCACCTCACAGGTGTGGCATATCAAGATGCTGATTAGACAGCAGGACCTCCACATCCAGCATCTTCCCCTCCAAGATTGTCTGAGACCAGCCACCCAGACAGCTGCTGCAACAATAGGCTTGCATAACCAAAGAATTTCTGCACAAACTGTCAGAAACTGTCTCAGGGACTCTCATCTGCATGCTCATCGTCCTCATCGGGGTCTCGACCTGACTGCAGTTCGTTGTTGTAACCGACTTGAGTGGGCAAATGCTCACATTCAATGGCGTCTGTCACGTTGGAGAGGAGTTTTCTTCACGGATGAACCCCTGTTTTCAATGTACACAAGCTACATTGGGGTTATGGTTTGGGCAGGCATATGTTATGGACCACGAACACACAGGGCCGTTTGAAGGAATTTGGGGGCCCCAAGCAAAATGGACATGGAGGCCCCCCGCACGCATGCACGCACGCAAAGGAACCACAGCATAGCCATACAGTTTAAATTCACAAAAATAATGTTTTTTTTATTAATATAATCCATCTGTTCAGGTACAGAATGCATCACTGAGTGTCTGACACCTAGAA
>JAUMHE010000043.1:19222079-19233690 GCA_032359235.1 Enteromius mattozi | reverse complement strand
GAAATTATAATTAAATGTTTACTAATTATTAGTAGTGCTGTGAGTCGACTACCAATGCTTAAAAACATCCCAAGCTAATGTTTGATGCACAGAATTTATTGTGTGGTTTTCCTAAATAGATTATCACAGTGGAATAGTTAGTATAGCATGCTATGCCACTTTCATCAAAACCTATTACAAAGCTATAGCAATGTCATGTCATTAAATATGATAAACAGCGATTCTGGAACAGATCTGCGTCTTCCTTATCCCGTTAAAAAACATATTACAGTATGTAACCATATTCCGTCCGTTCAAAAAAAAAGTTGCTCTAACTGTTCGTTACAAGCAGCATTTGCTGTCAGGCAGGTAGCTTAGCTAACATACATAAACATATTTCTGCTAGCCTACCTGCTGCAAAATTGCACCATTTGTACAAGACAAGTAGAGCTATTTTATGTGTGTAATTTATCACTTACCACTGTCTTGTTTTTTCTTATCCTCCTCTTCCTTTCTCTTCTTTCTTTTTTGGCTTCCTGAAGCATAATTCCGCTTCATGACTGCCGAGGAAGTTTTGTATTTTGCCGGCAGCAGAGATCGCGTGGTTGGCTGGCTGCTGTCAGCGAGGGGGGCCCCCTTGAGGGGGATCCCGATAACAGTGTCATTGCACTTTACTGCATTCACTATCAATGGGGCGCTCACACAGTTTGTCGCTGCATTTTATTCTTAACCAGTCATTGTCTTGGGGCCCCGGCCAGCTCGGGGCCCCAAGCAATTGCTTGGTTTGCCTGCCTTGTCGCGACGGGCCTGCGAACACAGGTGTATTTTATTGATGGCACAGAGATACCATGATGAGATCCTGAGGCCCATTGTTGTGCCATTCATCCACGACCATCACCTCATGTTCCAGCAGGATAATGCACGGCCCCATGTTGCAAGGATCTGTACACAATTCCTGGAAGCTGAAAACATCCCAGTTCTTTCATGGCCAGCATAATCACATGTCACCCATTAAGCATGTTTGGGATACTCTGGATCGGCATATACAGCAGCTTGTTCCCATATCCAGCAACTTTGCACAGCCATTGAAAAGGAGTGGACTAACATCCCACAGGCCACAATCAACAACCTGATCAACTCTACTGCACGGTGTGAGGCAAATGGTGGTCTATCCAGATACTGACTGGTTTACGGATCCATCCCCCAACGCCCTGGACCCCCTCTATAAAAATGCACATTTAAGAGTGGCCTTTTATTGTGGCCAGCCTAAGGCACACCTGTGCAATAATCATGCTGTCTAATCAGCATCTTGATGTGTCATGCCTGTAAGGTGGATGGATTATCTCGGCAAAGGAGAAGTGCTCACTAACACAGATTTAGACAGATTTGTGAACAGAAAAGGGTACCATTCAAATAATAACAATGTTCAACGATTCATTTTGTCAAACCCATCCTTTGTGTGATGCTTATCTGAGGTGATTGGTCGATTTCTTTTAAAGCAGTGTTTGTGAGCTCTAACACTCCAAAAGTGTTAAAGAATTAATTGCATTTTCATGCAGACAAACGCTAAAAGATCAACAAGTGGCGGGCAATATGCTAATGTTTCATGTTGACAGCAGCATGAAACAGCTTGGGATTCGTTTTAAAAATGACTCGTTTCAATTATTCTGAGTGATCTTTTTTTTTTGTTTGAGCAAGACAATCATTTTATACACGGTGTACTTTCGGATTTAAAATTTTGCAGAATGTTTTTAATTTTTTAGAGCTGCGTTAAACAATGCATTAAAGCTCATTTTCAAAAATCTATTTTTTGACAGCCAGAATGTCACAGATGGTCCTTGCACCTGCAGTCCACGGAAGGTGTAGTCCTCGATTCTGGTGATTTGGTTTCCTGCAAGGTACAGGATGCGCAGGTGGTCCAGGCCCCGAAACACATCTGCTGTGATCAGGTGGATGCGATTTCCGTTGAGTGCCAGCTCCAGAAGCAGACCCAGGTTTCTGAAGGCCCCGGGCTCCAGCGTGGAGATGCTGTTGTTCTGCAGGTAGAGGTAGTGCAGCTGGCCGAGGTCAGATAGATCCCGCTGACGGATCTGTCCAATAGCATTGTCCTGCAGAAAGATGGTCTGGACAAGACACAGATTCCATGGCAAAATATTAGTACATTAACACAGGCTTGCGGTATGGTTACTTTTATAAACTAACTTTAAAGAATTTAACTAGCAATCAGTTTAAACCGTATTTCCTATCAATATTCACATTTTAAAATAGCTACTCTATAGATGAATAACAAAATTCAGTTATCTGAGAAACAAAATAATGACAACAACAGTAATTCATACGTAAATTAATATTTGATATTTAGACTATAAATATATAATATATAGATATAATATGTACATATTTTAAAATTTATATTTATTAAATATATTAATATTTATAGTTGTAGTCTAATGATCATTTAAATTACATTTTGTTCATTATTGAACATTAATTATGGAATTAGTATTATTGTTGTTTAATTTGTATTAATAGTTCAGGTATTATTGTACGTAGTAGTATTATTATTGTTAAAGGTGTTGTCATTAATAATAATATGAACTATAAAATACATAAACAAAATTATTATTATGTTTTATAATTGTAGTGTAAATGAATATTTACATTATAGTAACAATGGAATTAATAATAATAGTAAAACAACAACAGCAGCAAAAATAATAATAATAATACAATTGTTATATTACTAATATAATTATCATTATTGTATATATTATTTGTATTATTAAAACTGTTGTAATTATTAATCAAAATACTAATGCATTATATTAATAGTGAAATTGTAATTATTATGTTTTATTGTTGTTGTCTAATGATCATTTAAATTATATTAACAATGGAATTAGTAGTAGTAGTAGTAAAACATGATGATGATGTTTTTATAATTTTATTATTAATAATAATAATAATTTTCATGATAAAAAATATTATTATATTAATCATAAGAGTATCCATATTGTGCATATTATTATTGTTGTTGTTAATGCTGTTGTCATTAATAGTAATTTTAATAATAAATTATATTAAAAGATGAATCATCATTATTATGTTCAGTTGTAGTGTAATAATAATTTAAATTCTATTAATTATGGGATTATTATGTTTTATTGTTGTAGTCTAATGACCATTTACTTAAAAAAAAAAAAGAAATAAAACAATAAGTTAATTAAAATAAACTTTATGAGAATCCGCATCACTTTCGTTTTATAGAAAGCTTCAGTGATTATAATGGGATTCTGGTTTTCATGTGCCAAGTAATAAAAGCAGCATCCGTCTCATTCATGTCGACTTGTGTTTCTGTCCTAATCAGTGACAGCAGCGAGAGACTGCAGACAAAAACAAAACAAAACACTCTTTTAAGCTGAAACACAAGAGAAAATGTTTCTGTCTTTATCGGTTCCTCTTCACTGTGTTCAGGTGAACGCAGATTGAAAGAAGCTTTTCTTTAACATGAAATGGATCAATACAAAGCTTTGGAAGTGTTGCACAATTCTGGACCTACTATCCTTGAGCCTTAAATATGCAAATAAATCAATTAGCAGCATCAGAAGAGCATCAATAGGCTTTCACAAGAGCAGAACAACTGAGTGGCCCGTCTTCACTCATTTAACTGTATTAATGATGCAGCATATTACACTGATTCATTTTCTAATTGATTTCTATCAAGCTATTGTCTGTGATCAAACACGAGCCAACCTGAAGCAAATTTCTTGTAAAGCATAGGTTACACGGGTCAATTGAGCAATTTATGTGAGCCAGCTCATGAATATTCATGAGCTGCAGAAATGTGACTGGAGCAGAAACATGCAAATAGAGTCCAGGGTGACGAGGGCCATGAATGATTCTGGGGTTATGATCTATGGTTTTAATGTCAAGTTTGCTGTATCGTGGGTAAAGGTGTAGATACAAACAAAAGATTTAATATTTTATTATTTAGGGTGACTGGATTACCAGAATAAAACTTTGCTGGACTACAGGTTCTTACAAGTATTCCTCTCTTATATGTGGGAAAATTCAGATATATATTTTTGTTTTCATCTTTTTTTTTCAAAACTGTAAAGAAGTGATTGGAAATAAAGAAACCAAGAATTGTTTAATCATTCACAGTAAGTATTAAATCACAGTATTAAAACATCCACAACAGTAAACAGGGCCAACTTGATTTAATTTCAGGTTTACTTTGTGACTACTTTGCAGAAAACTTTATGAATTTTGAATCCAGCCCAGTTTTCTCCCATAAAAGCGAGTGTAACGTATTTGTAAGCATCTAATTTACATCTTGATTATTTCATGCTTTTTTTAATTTATTATATATTATAATAAAATATTATTATTATTTGAATGTAACTACATTTACATTAATGAGTTATTATGATTAACATAATTTTATATTTAATTAAGATATGTTAAATAAATTATTAGGTTATATAAAATTATTTATTTCACTCTTTAAAAAAAAGTTTTCAAAAACCTTTTTGCCAGAGAAATTTTTTTTTTGCCTCCTCAAAGAACTTTAGTGCAGTTTTAATTTCAGTTTCATTTTTTTCTTCTTAAGAAGTTTATTTTTTCACCATAAAGAACCTTTTGTAGGATGAAGATATTGCAAGAATGTTGAAGGTTCTTATGAATCCACCAAAGCTTATGTAGAACCTTTTTTGAGACATCAAGGGACATGTTTGTCCCCAACACAGTATTTTGAGAATGACTCACCTCTGAACACCCACATGTGTTTGCGTGACTGACCTGTGTCCCCTGTGCAATGCCTTGTGGGATCTCTTTGAGTCCAATGGATCCACATTCGACGGTCAAACTATAGCAGCGGCAGCCAGAAGGACAACCGACAGAAGACGAGCACAGCTGGGCCAACGTGAGCACCAACACTGCCGAGAGCTGAGGAGGATTCATCTCAGAAACAACTGCGAAAACAGGGAAGAGGGAATGATAGAAAAGAGGCGGCAGAACTAGGGCAAAAGAGAGGAAAGAGAAAGGAAGAAAGACGGGTTGCGGTTAAACCAGCAAAATAATTGACCAAAAGAGAAAGAGAGAGAGACAAAAAGACAGGGCTTGTTGTTAAAGAGCGCATGCACGTGTGAGCTAATCGGATCCGTAACGCATGAGAATCCCGCTTAAGTGGATCGGAAAATTGAATCCTGCTGAGCAGAAAGGGAAGTAAGCGTAGAGTCAACATAAGGAGGGAAAAAAAAACGTCTGAAAGATGGATAGCGCTCGCTCCTGCCTGCCGGTCCCTACAGAACAGTCTCTTAGGAAGAATCGGTGGTGGGCTTTGGTTAAGTAAACATGAGGCTTGAGGTGCACATGTTCACTACCTCCAGGATCTCTCTTCTGTTTTGAGAGAGTATGAAATACAACACCAAATACTGGCCGGCGCGAGCTATACACTTCTCCCAGGAGAGCAGATCAAACCTTCCACTCCTCCTCCTCCTGCTCCACTCGCATCATCCATCTCAAATCCCCAGCTTTTCATTAAGACATGGATTATAAGAGTTATGAACAAAGACATGTGCATTTTGGCCCCATGGTCCCAGATTTACAGCATAACTGGACTGGATGTGCTTCAGGGCTGGACCGTATGATTGTGTGAAATACTGCTGGAAATGTGTTAGAAAGACTACATTCTGTATAACACCTAAGATTCACTTAAAAAGAACCGTATCTATGAATTTGTGTTTATAAAATTGCACTACATAACAAAACCTGGTTGTTTAATAGTTTGTACAGGTTTGGTTTTCAGCTTATGGTCATGATCTTATGAGCTTATGATCAAAAGTACAGTAAAAAAAAAAAAACTTTAAAATATGGAAATATTATTTCCATTTAAATGAGCTGTTTTTCTGGTTGAATATACCTCAAAATGTAATTTATTTCTGTGACTTTTTTGTATCATTGCTCCAGTCTTAAGTGTCACATGATGCTTTATTAATGATTCTAATATTCTGATTTGCTGCTCAAGAAACATTCAGGGCGTTTCAGAGATACCAAATGTTTGGATGTTTCACCGGGACCACACCTTCTACTAGGTCTTTAAAGAGGAATTTAGTGAAAAATTGTACATTTCTATGGAAATATGATTATATTTTTTAATTGTCATTTAAATCTGAATAATTTTAAAATTGTTTGTCATAAAGCTACATCTCAGGAACATGTTAAAGGGATTTCAATCCAAATATGACTTCCTGTTATGACACAGGACATAATTTCAAACATGTCCACTGTAGAGTAAAAGCATGTTTATTGTGCATTTTTGGGGAGACATAACAATTGAATAGGAAAATAAATTATATCAATTTTTTTTAATGGAAATATTAGATATTATTATGAAAATCTGGCCAACTGTTACTCCCATTATGACAAATATTTTTTCAACATGCTGTCCAAACAACAACAAACTTAATATGTAAATTGGTTAGTGTATAGATACACTGTGTTTAATGGGAAAACCAGTATAGGGAATTTTTTACACACATATTGCATTAAACAAAAATGTACATAAAAAAATAATTTGTTATATAATTTATAACATAGCTGAGAATCAGCCTTAAACAAAGTTTGGCATAAAAAATCCTGAAACTGGTGATTTAAAAAAAAAAAAAAAAAAAAATCACATTGTTTTTGCTTTTTGGTGTCTATTCATGGCATTTTAATTTTTAGAAAAACTAAAGTCCTAGTGTCACCTACAGAGGACATAGAATAAAATATAAATTCTGTTAATATATACGTATATATATATATATATATAACAATTAATCCCAGTTAATCAAATCAAAAATAAAAGTTATTGTTTACACGCATGTTTATATTTAAGAAAAATAAATTTATATATTAAATATATTTATATACATAATATAAAATATGATAATATAAATGTATACAAATATTTTCAAAATATATACTGTATGGGTGTGTATTTATATACATAATAAATTTAAACAGTACACATACGTATATTATGTAAACAATTTTTTTTTTTTTGGATGCAATTAATCATCTAACAGCATCTATATATATGTATATATATTTTAGTATACATTTTATATATATATATATATATATATATATATATATATCTCATATTTTTAAATACAGTTATATAAAGCAATAATTTTAACCATTAAATGAATGAATAAAAAAACAATAAATACATTGGAAAATCAAATATACTTTGATTGACACTGATTTTGTTGTTGTGTCACATTGCCACTGTATCAAATTACCTGTTGCTAGAAACCTGTGATGTTCAGGGCTCACTGAAACACGTTTCAAACCTGATTTGTGCTTTATTAAACAGAACAACAAAGAAAAACAAGACACAAAACACCACACCTCTCTGTACCTGCCAGCAATAGCATCCTTTGTGCTTCCTTTTCTCTGAAACTACAACTCTTCCTTTCTTCGGCTGCTCTGCTCTTGATAAATTCAGAATGAAAGAGAGTTTGCCGAGAGCCAGAGCTTCATCCACACCTCGAGAAGTCTCACAAAATGGATCAATACGGAGTTCTGTGTGCGTTTAGCAGTTCTAAGTCGTCTGTCTCAGAGCTCAGAGCCTCACAGACACCTCTGAAACATGCTAGTGACCGAAAAAGATCAGCACTGAAAGATTTAGAGGTCCAAAGCACAGGGATTAAAAGCGACACGAGGCCATTTGGAGACGCGGATGCATCTAGAGCTACTACATAATGTTCACAACTTTAAATATGAAACGACAGCTCATTTTCCCAAAAAAGCAAACAGAAAGAAAGACTGTCTCTGTGGGGACAGATAACAATGAATTGTTTTGTTTGGCTTCGATGTTGATGTGATACATTTGGGCTGCTCTTCGCTTAAATGTGTCATTGAGTGATGAACCGTGAGCAAATCTGAATATTTTATGCCTGTTGCTTAATTTAGAGAGTATTTGAGAGGACAGCGAGCTCGATTAATGCAACATGACCCACATAAGCCTTTTTATCTGCTCAAAGCATGAAGGAGAAAGACACGATAAACATCAGAGGAGAAATGGCAGTCTATTCAAGCCCAGTGTCCTGCACTCAAACGCTATTCTCCTGACGCTGGAGAAAAAGAATAGAAATCACAATGGACAGAATAAAGGGGAAATGGGAAATTCTGAATGAGTTTTGCTTTCAGCGCCTTTCTTTTGCTACGTGTGTCGCCTCACAAACACCTCCAAGCCAAAGACTGTGGCCGTGAAGAGTTGAAAAGCTGATGTTCTGTGAGATATGACGCTCTTTTACATGTATGTCTGGCTTCTGGAGTGATTCTGCCAGGTGAGATCCTTTAAAAGCACTGGGAACATCTACAGAATTGAATATTTAGAGGCTCTGTGGCGCTTTATCGTGAGGCCGCGTGTTTAGAATTCACTCCGTTTCCCTTCGACAACAGTCAAGTGTGTAGAGAATGGAAAAGGGAGGAATGATAGATGGATTTTGGAGTTTCAACAGATGTCATATCTCAGACACATGGATGAACATAGACTGACATAGTGAAATAGGATATTCAGTGAGAATAACGTGTAGTCAGAGACTGCTTAGTTCATCTGAAACTGATTGAAACATGAAAAATGGGAATTGCATACCATAGGTCAACATGGTCCATCGAATAGTTAATTTTATTTTAATTAATTAATTAATTAACTTTTTTGGAGGGCAACATAAATCTTACTTTTAGTAGAGGATAAAAAAAAAAAATAAAAATAAGAAAGTAATATAACAGAAAATAATATGTATGGATGAATGAATGAATTCAATTAATTAATTAATAGCCAAAATTTTATTTTTTTTGGCAAGCAACATAATTCTTATAGAATTTAAAAATAAAATTCAATACTCTCTTTCAATAAACTCAAATAAAATAAAATAATAAAATAAAATAAACTGTATGACTGAATGAATAAATAATTGATTAAATAAATAAATAAGCAAAAATAAATACATAAAAATGAAAATTTTGGTTTATTATTATTATTATTTTGCAATAATTATTAATAATGATTTACATAATTGCTTAAAAAGAAATACATAACAAGGTAATAATTTATTAATAAATAAATAAAATGAATGAATTGATAAATTACATTTAATTACATTAAATCTGTCATTATTTGTGCTCATGTCACTGCAAATTTTATTTTTTCTGTGGAATCCAGAGAAATGTTGTCTTTCAAGCTTCATAAAAGACTAAAAGCACCACAAAAGTATCATAAAAGTGGTCCAAATGACTTGTAATATATCAAATCTTCCAAAGCCACTTGATTCATGATGCTTTGAGAAACGGACTAACTTATATCATTATTCATTGATAATCCTCCCCTCCAGTGAACTGTTAAACACAGCGAGCGGACCGCTGAGAACGCTGTCAGTCAGGCTGATGAGAAGGCAAACAGACAGAGAAATAAAAAATAAACAGATTCACACACTCCCTTAAAAACAATTCAAATAAAATAGCAATTCTACAATCCACACTGTTTTGCACCTAATTCAGTCCATTCAGTCCATCGCTTTCTAAAAAAACAAAAAAAAAGAGCATTGTTCTTCATCGGACAGCTTGTGTCTAGGGGTTTTCTCGATGATATACAGTACAAATGTCAGTTTGCTTTAGAGATATTTCTACTGTCATGAGCCTGGTTATAATTCTGTTGGCTCTGGATGAGCTATAAGGCCTGTACACATCTGACAAGCTAATACACTCTGGTTTATAGTTTGTAGTGATGCTGAATGCAGTAACGGCCCATTCTGAGCAGGCAGTGCTTTGTTTGCTCTTGTCTGAGAAAAGCTTGGAGGGTTTAATATCTACAGTGCTATGTGTAACCGGGTGATTCGTGAAATGGCACTTCATTCAGGATTCTGGCCCTGAGCAAGAGGGTATAGACAGACGACTGTCCTTGTGCTGAGAAAGCTGTACTTGAAATATACTACAGTATGTGTTGCTCTGAATAAAAAAATGTGAGCTCAGTGAAGGACTCAGTTTTTTTAATGAAAAAACATGGTCAAATCATATTTTTTGCCACAAAATCTAAAGGAAAAAAGAGAAATAATAATGAAATAAAATAATGGTATTTTCACTTAATTGCGTTTTAAAAGATTATAATTAATAATATTTAATAATTTATATCTGTCATTATTATTATATTTAAATATGTATAATATTCTCAATGACAAATATTAAAAGGTAATGTCAATGACAAAAATAAATTATAATAGTGTATCAATACTATTTTATATACACTATTGTTCGTATAAACTTTTTTTGTTTTCATCATTGACAATAATTTTTTTTTGTTTTTTAACAGCAAATCCACATATTAGAATGATTTCTGAATGATCATGTGAGAATGAAGACTGGAATAATGATGTCAGTTTCACATCACAGGAATAAATTACATTCTAACATAAATTAAAATAGAAAATTATTATTTTAAATTGTACCAATATTTCACAATATTCTTGTTTTAATTCTTTTATTTGCTCAAAACCATTAAAAATATTTTATTCAATTATTATTATTTCACAGTGAATAAATTGCAGGAGACAATTCACAATGTTCTAAATAAATAAATAATGCCAATTGTAATGGTCCTGAAGTACCCCGAATACATTACTTCTGCAGAAAGACATTTGTTAAACACTTTTAATCCCCATGAACACCCATCATACTCTTGGGTTTTTCGGTCACTTTTACAGTCTGAATAATAAAATCTGACGACGCCTCTAGATCTGAACGTGTCATGATTACAATCCATACGCTTGCACCTGTCAGCCCCGTATAACATCATATTCAAACATAATGTGCTCCCAGGAGTGCTTTCTTTAATGAGCCAAGCTAAAAGCTTGGAGTGTTACGACTGACCCATATCATCTATACAAATCACAGCTATCGCCTCACCTGACACCAGCATTCATCAGCTCTAATGTAAGAGCAGAACTCCAGTCTAAATGAGAAGAGTTGAAGTGATCAGATTCAGCGTGTCAAGAAGAGATAAGAGAGAGAACGTGTGAGAGAAAGAGAGAGAGAGAGAGAGAGAGAGAGCAAACACACAGCGATGCCCTCCGGCCATGCCTCCCATGTTGTCATGGAAACAATAGCACAGGGTTTGGGTTCTGAAGGCAAGGCCTGCAGGCACTATTGCAACAGAGAGCAGTGTTCGACGCTCAGGAACAAGATAGAGAAACAAAGGACGAGCCAGATTACCAGAGAGGAAAAAAGTGAACAGGGAGAAAGAAAGAAAGAACTACATTCATTAAATGCTTGCAGTGGACCACCTTTCATCTGCCTCCAGTCAAATGTGCCATAAGCATATATATTAGTGCTGTCAAATGATTAACTGGGGTTTGTTATATATTAATACACACACACACACACATATATATATATATATATATATATTGTAACATTTTGTTTTATGGTTACATCTATTAGTTACTTATATTACCATGCATATTGCTATTATTAGACATTTATTAGTGCTAGGTAGCAACAAACACATATTCTTACTTAAATGTCTATATTATTTATTGTGTTTTTGTGCTACTTGTACACTTCTTTGTATATTTGTACACTATTT
>JAUMHE010000043.1:19180768-19201052 GCA_032359235.1 Enteromius mattozi | reverse complement strand
AGGGGTGCCAATAATTGTGGTCAACATGTATTGGAGAAAAACATTTATTTCATCACAAGAATTTCTCCCTATTTTCAGTTGTTTTACTTGAATTGAATTGAATTGTTTTAACTGAATTTTTTTTAATGAAGGATCAAAAGGATAAACGATGCAGATTTATTTTCACCGCCACCTTTGCTCGTATTTACCAAGGGAGCCAATATTAGTGGAGGGCACTGTATATATAATGTTGTTGTTGTTTTTTTGTTTGTTTTTTTTATTGCTTGAATATGTTTTATATATAAACAATAAATATACATAGTACACACACTTTTATTTTGGATGTGATATATATATATGTTTACATATGTGTCTGTACTATGTATATTTATTGTATATATATAAAAACACACTCTAAAGACACAGCATATATTTTGAAAATATTATTTACAAGTGTTTGCGTGTACATATTCATATAAATTATATCATATATAAGTATATTTTTAATATATAAACTTAACATATTTTTCTTAAATATATAAATGCATGTGTGCATATTTATATATACTTTGTATATTTATTATGTATATATAAATACACATGCATGTATATATTTAAGAAAAATATGTTGTTTATATATTAAATAAAATTATATATTATTTTAATATATACAATTTATTTAAATTAAATATTCATAACAAATCAGTTATTTATTTATAAATTACATCTATTATAAATTTAAATACACTTGAATATCTAAGTATTAATACAGATTTATATAATATATGTAATTAATACATTTTATTTAAATAATACATGTTTATTAGAAATGTTTTATTTATTTATAATTAATCTATTAGACATTTAAATATATAAATGCATTTACATTTATAAATATATTATATGCTTACAAATCTATTAATATATATAACACTGGAATAAAAAATAAATGATGTTATTGTTATATATTATGGGGGGTGTGTGTGTGTGTGTGAATAATTTGAATTTATTTAACTTATTATTTAACTTGACATTAAATAATAATAACGTTAAATGTAACATTTATTTAACTTAATATTAGTTATATAAATGTTTAAAAAATGTTTTGTTTTGTTTTTGTTTTTTTTAAGAATTTTTTGTTGTTATTATTTATGTGCTGATTTTAAGTTGACATATGACCTAGACTCATTTTTTTTGAGCTGCACTAATTTTTATTAGACCACTTAACACCGCACAGAGTATAACACTGCAGTCAGCTCAGTGTTTTCTGACATGCTCAGAGCAGCTGCTCAGCCCCTCCCCCTCCTGTCAGACTCTGCGGTCACATGACTCACTTCCTGCATAAACAAAGCTAGTCTGGGCTTCATTCTGCCACTGGGTTGGACGGCAAGAATCCTTTTAAAATGGCGCAAGCTGGGGTTTTCCTGGAGCACGACCAGTTCAACTGCTCCATATGCCTGGACGTCTTGAGGGACCCTGTGACTATTCCATGTGGACACAGTTATTGTAAAGGCTGCATTAAAGGCTACTGGGACCAGGATGACTATCTGGGGATCTATGGCTGTCCTCAGTGCAGGCAGAGCTTCGCTCCCAGACCCGTGCTGGGCAGGAACACAATGCTGGCTGATGTGGTAGAGAAACTGAAGAAGACGGGGCTCCACGCTGGACTGACAGCATCTGATCCAACCCAAGCCGAACCCGGGGATGTGGAGTGTGATGTTTGCTCCGGGACAAAAAACAAAGCCTTTAAATCCTGCCTGGTCTGTCTGGCGTCTTACTGCGAGACCCACCTTCAACCCCACTACGAGTCTCCTGCCTTTCAGAAACACAAGCTGGTCTCTCCTTCAAAGACGATACAAGAACAGCTCTGCTCTCGCCATGATAAACTCCTGGAGGTGTTTTGCCGCACGGATCAGCAGTGTATTTGTTATCTTTGTTTAACAGATGAACACAAAGGACACGACACTGTTCTAGCTACAGCAGAGATGAATGAGAAAAAGGTACTGTGGCAGACCGTTTCTAGACTGCGGGTGTTGTTTTGTGAGTCAGTAGAAATATGACATGTTATGTAACCTGTGTTTTTCTTCCCAGAATGCTCTGGCGGAGATGCAGAGGATTTCCCAGCAGAGGATTGAGGAGAGAGAGAAGGAGCTGGCCGACCTGAGAGAGGCTACACAAATGCTCACTGTGAGTCTTTGTGTGTGTGTGTGTGTGTGTGTGTGTGTATACTGGTTTTTGTGGTTTACATGGACAAAAATGTGTATAATGACATAGGTATGACAGAGGTATTATAATTGGAAGGTGGTTTATTAGGACACTGCCTATGTTCCCGTAATTCAAAAGGCTTAAAAAACTACTAAAATTATACTAAATGATGTTGTTGTTGTTTTTATCTAAAAATGCAGAACGTTTTCTGTAAGGTGTAGGGCGATAGAAAATATGATTTGTCAGTATAAAAACCACTACGCCTATGGAAAGTCCAAAGTATGTTTCTCCTAACAGACTCCATCGAAGTTTTAAGGTCAATCATCAGATCTTGCAAAACTTTTTTTGACAATAGTTGATGTAATGGGGGCAAAACCCACAGCTGCCCAGGTCCTTTTATATATTAATATGCAATTTATTTATACTTGCTATATATAATATATATATAGGCCTATATATAAATGCTAGGAAGAAAAAAGTTTTGTGTAATTTATAGTTTATATATATATGCTACCGTTCTATTTTTTATTTTAATTTTTTTATCAGGGATGCATTAAATTGATGCATTAAATGCATAAAAGTGACAGCAAAGATATTTGTGATCCTGGACCACAAAACCAGTCATAAGGGTCAGTTTTTCAAAATCGAGATTTATACATCATCTGAAAGCTGAATAAATAGCTTTCCATTGATGTAGGGTTTGTTGCTGTGGACAATATTTGGCTGAGATACAACTATTTGAAAATCTGGAATTTGAGGGTACAAAATCGAATCTAAATGCTGAGAAAATCTCCATTAAAATTGTCCAAATAAAGTTCTTAGCAATGCATATTATTAATCAAAAATTAAGTTTCAATATATGTACGGTAGGCAGTTTATAAAATATCTTCATGGAACATGAACTTTACTTAATGTCCTAATGATTGTTGGCATAAAAGAAAAATCGATAATTTGACCCATACAATGTATTTTGGCTATTGCTCTAAATGTAAATACAGACTGGTTTTGTGGTCCAGGGTCAATTTAAAGTGTTATATTTAAAGATTTATATTTACAAAAAAATAATAATAATTATATTAATTATATATATATATAAAAAATTGACCAGCAATTCAATATATTAGAATGATTTTTTTAAAGGATTGTGTGAAACTGAAGACTAGAGTAATGACTTTGCACCACAATAATAAATAACACAAAAAAGGTAAAAGAAAAAAATTACATTTCAAAATAACAGAAAAGTTATTTAAAATTGCAATTTAATATATGTTCTGTATACATATACAACTATATAGATAGATAGATAGATGCATAGGTTTTATTGTTACAGGCAAAAACATAGCAAAATCTAACTAATTCACAAAAAGTGCATACTATTTTTTTCACACTTTTTTTTCCCTCAAACTAA
Organism: Enteromius mattozi; assembly: GCA_032359235.1. NCBI lineage: Eukaryota > Metazoa > Chordata > Actinopteri > Cypriniformes > Cyprinidae > Enteromius > Enteromius mattozi. Next base: position 19,197,460 of record JAUMHE010000043.1, on the reverse strand, counting down.
ATATAAAATAACCGCATTTTAAAATTAAAACATCATTTACAATTTTTTTTACAATTAAAATATATTTGTCTGACACAAAATCGCTGTCATATTTATTTGTTGTTAACTCTTGTTTTGATAGGCTACAAAGCTAGGGTCAAGACCTAGACCAAAACTAGATCTCTTACACCTAGACTAGACTGAATAAGGCTAAACTAAAAGATTCAGATCCAGAGTAGTGCCAGATCCAGACCAAGACCTTTTGGTTCACAAATCAAGCTATCCATTCTAATAAACTTGAATGGTAACAAAAACAAAAAAGCAGAGTGTATTTTAGTATTTAAAATATTTTTTTTTTTTCCCAGCTTTTAAAAGTTATAGTTTTATTTACTTATTTTCCAAAAGCATTTTTTAAATATATTTTTCATATAAATTGACCTTTTTACATTCAGAATCTAATAACAAGCTCAATCCTGTGCTAGTATCTTATAAATAAGTTCCATCTTTGACTGTGACCCTGACCAAGGTTTCTGTTATACAGCACGCTCTCAAGGCTAAGGCTGATAGAAAGATTTCTCAATAGCTGTTTTTGTGCTTTAGTTTCAGTGAACGTTCTGCTCGGATTGAGTTCTGAAAGTTCGAGCATGTATGCATAGTAAATCAAACTCCTACTTCAAAAGAGCTATGAAAATCCTGTTTTCCGCCGCCTGACCTCTGTAAAGCTGAAGTCACGCTTTATCATTCTGCCTTTGTCTCCTCTCAGCTCTCTGCACAGACGGCCCTCGAGGAGAGCGAGCGCATCTTCACAGAGCTGGTGTGCTCCATAGAGCGCCGGCGCACTGAAGTGACAGAGCTGATCCGGGGTCAGGAGAGGGCGGCAGTGAGCCAAGCTGAAGCACTCCTTCAACAACTGGAGCAGGAGATAACAGAGCTGAAGAAAAGACACGGTGAATTAGGAGAGCTCTCGCAAACAGAGGACCATATCGCCTTCCTTCAGGTAATGCTACTGCTTGTTCACAAATTGCTTTCTTATCCAGAGTCTATGTCTTGAGGTTAAGTGCCTTGATTAAGGACACAGTGATGATTAGTTTATGGAGCACAATATTCTGCTGTTTGTCCCTGATCAGTGTTTTGGTGAGGAGCCCAGATCTTTAACCTAAGAAGCACTCCATTTGAAAGTTTAATTGTTAGGCTTGTTTCAATGTTAGAAGAAATAGTTCACCAAAAGATGAAAACTCTCATTAATTCCTCACCTTCATGTTGTTTCAAACCTGTTTTTGTTGAAACACAAAAGAAGATATATTTTGCAGATTTCCACACTGCTTTGTCCATATCAAGAAAACATATCACAGCCAGGGGCTGTCAAAGTCAAAAAGGATTTTTTGGAAACTTTGGCCTTTGTTCATAATGATTTTTAAAAGTAGTTTTAATATATTCATTATTTTATAATTGTAATGCACCTTATAATGCTTTGTATGATCACATGACAAATTGTCCCCATAGTTATAATACATTAAAATACTTATCTGCTCACTTGAACACATTTAAAAGTGTATTAAAAGACATGAGAAAGAAACATCAGTTATTGTGCTTTTTACTTGGGTTACAATTACTTATAAAGAGATATTATGCATTACAATTAGTACCTTTTTATAATGCATAATATATGGAGGCTTAAAGTTACTGTTATTGATTTGTATTTATTTTGCGTTTCATTTATTTATTTATTTACTTTGATGTTGCAAAAAAAACTTTTGTCGGAACTGCAAGTTTAAATCTTATAAGTCTGAGAAAAAAGTATGAATTGCAATGTTACCTGAAAACTGATATATATAAACTCTGAAATGTGAGAAATGAAGTCAGAACAGTCTGTTATAAACTCATTTAATTGCAAGATGTAACTCAAAAATTGTGCAATAGTCAGAACTGATGTAAATGTGCAATTCTGAATGAAGTCTGAATTCACAAGATAAAAACTTTGAATTGCAAGAAATAATGCAAAACAAAACTGAATTCCAGTATTTAACCTCAATATTGTGAGAAATGTGCTTAATAAAGCCAAGGTTGTGTTATTACGGAGCCCCTGAAGTGACATGGTGGTGAGAAAATTCTGGGTGAGTGGAAAAAATTTGGGGTAGGAGGAATTTTTTTTTTTAATCTTTTGTGTTCTCTCGCAAAGATATTTGCATTCCCTTGCAAAACATTTACAGTCTCACATGTATCAAGAACACACGTGTCGCAAGAGAACACAACAAGTTTTTCGAGAGGACGACGCAAATATTTTTGCGAGATAACACAAATAAGGCAACACACTGCAAGAAGTTACCTCAAAATTGCAAGTTATAGGTAAATAAAAGTCTAAATTGTGTTATGAACTCAAAATTTTGAGGCTTTCTCAAATTTGCGAGGTTAAAATTTGGAATTTCCAAAAAAAAAGTCAGATCATTTTTTCCATGGCAGAAACAATCACTCTTGCACTTCCAAGTATTTGTTGAGTATCAAAAACGTTCACTTTTGAGTGACCAATTCCTTCAGATGTCACTCAAAATATCAGTCAGAATTGTGAATTATGTACTCGTTATTGCGAGAACAGTCTGAATGACAAGACAACCACAAAACTGCAAGGTATAAACTTGTAAGTCTGAGAAAAAAAGGTCTGAATTGTCAGATAAACTTTAAGGTTATGAGTTTTTTCCTTCAGATGTGAGTGTATGCTAAAGAAAGGCTCTCAGCAGACCTGAGATCTCAACCCACCTTTGTCCTTCAGACCATTTTTCACATGGTGAATTTTTTTATTTTTTTCCCCCAAAACTTCAAAGGACTAAAAAGGGAGACACGGAATTGAGATTGCATCAGTTTCTGCTTCAATCTGCTTTTGTGAACTGAAAGCAGTATCAGGAATTGTGTTTGGGTTGCAGACCATTGTTGATTCATGAAAGGTTGAAGTCAGACCTCTGCCTGCAGCTAACACTTTTTATTCTGGTTCAGAACTGCAGGTCTCTGTGTGCTCAGCCTGTGTCTGTTGACTTGCCAAACATTACCTCTGACCCAAACTTCGGATCCATGATGACGGCTCTGACAGAGTTCCACGCTCTCCTCGAGGACGTCTGTCAGGGAGGATTTGTCAATATCTCAGAGAAAGGTGAACACACTTGCATTCTGAGACCTTTCAAGCCATTAAGGACTAAATCAATATTTCATTGTATTGTGAAAATACTTTGAGTACTTGATCTAACCATCCCTTTCTGGTTTGCAGTGAATCACGTTACTATTATTGAGAGCACCAAGCCAAAGACAGATTCAGACTCTATTACAGGTAAGACTCCATAGAATTAAAAACGCGTTCAGTTAAGTCTTGTATATACAATCTGTTCTAAAACCCAGTGAGCTTTTGTGGACCATCATTTTTGGTTCCCTGAAGAACCTTTTAGTAATGAGTTCTTAAAGGGACTGTTTTCTTAATGCTAAGAACCTTTTAAAAATCCACTTTTTTGGAATGAAAGGTTTCCATGAATGTTAAAGATTCTTAATGGAACCACAAATGACAATAAAACTGCTTAATTTTAATAACACTTTAATAACACTAACACTTTCAATAGGATCTGGAATTAGCTTGTTTATAAGCTACTAATAAAATATTGTAATGTTCATAAAAACACTGTATTTTACTTAGACTGTATTTCACAACTGTATTTTAATTAGACTGAAATTTATACTTTTCAGATATCAATAAAATGGTTTTTGTGTAAAAAAAGAACTTTTAATGTGGGTGATTTTTTTTCCACCCAGTTTGTTGCAATGCATTCTGGGTAAGCCTTCTTTATGCAGGATATCTGTGATGCTGTTTTAGTTCACCAAAACAAGGTGTCTTAATTGCCTACTGTACATTTTGGAGCCATTTAATTTTGAGAGATTTTTTTTATTTGTTTGTTTTTGCTCACCAAGTTTGCATTTACTTGATCAAAAATACAGTAAAAACTAAAAAAAATTTTTTAGGATACTTTGATAAATATAGAATGTATATATGAATTTTTTTTTTGTAACAATGTGGGTTTACTCATTTATAAAACATCTTTGTGGGATAAAAGTATGATATATATATATATATATATATATATATATATATATATATAGTTTATTTGTAAAAAAAACGATAACTTTTATTTTCAAAAATCATGTTTTTTATTGTTATCATGCTTTTGTGTTTAATTGTTAGTTAGCTGATTCATTTTTTAAATTTTTTTATTTAATCAAAATTACCCAGTTTGATTGAGATTAATTAGAATGCAGAATGAAAAAACATTATTTTTTGTCAACTGTTAACGAGTTTTCTGTTTTTGATATGTATATGTATGAACATGTGTGTGTGTGTGTTAAATTTGGAACAAAGCCTTACAATTAAAAATGTAAAGATGATGATCTAATAAAATTGTTAATATTTTAAAACTTTATTTATTTATTTTTTAACTACATACTACTTTCAGTGCTAACAGGATGAATTGTTTACTTCGTAGCTTCAGCTCCAGTCTTTGGTCAGGCTGTCCAGAGCCCGTTTACCATTAACGTCCCAACAATTAGTGTGTTTCCATTCTCGTCATTTGGTGAGTATCAGGATAAACTTTTATTGTACTCTTTTTTTAATATGGGCCAATGTTCTGTTTTTTTTTTTCCTGTTTTGATTTTTTACAGATGTTTTACCTGTATTTTTAAATGCATTGTGTAGTGTTTTAAAGTTGAAAGAAACGTTTGAAATTATAGCTGACCTCCAGAACATTTTCCTAGATTTTTTTTCTCTTACAGTGTAGAATGTTGACCATCTCTGAGCCCTTTTTTTTGCATACAGTAAATCAATGTTCTCTTGTTATCTCTTTGCTCTTCAGGATCCAGATCACAAGGTCCTCGTCAGAGACTTCAGCCACGTAGGAGGCGAAGGTAGCCTTAAGATGGGCCTGAGAAATGCCTGATTAGAGTCAAGAGGCCAAAGTCGGTTTGTGGTAGTTTTTTGGAACATGTACACTTTCATGGTTAAAAAAAAAAACTGTAAAGCTATATTAACTTTAAACTCTTATTACTAAATAAGACAGAAATGTAAATGCAGATGCGTTTCAGTGTCTACAGTCCAAGTCTTAACGGTATTAACTTTATAAACTTATGTTTATCTTACAATTACAGATGTGTTTGCAGTGAAAGTTGCAATATTGTGTGATCAAAACTTTTAAAAATAATTACCTGTTGATTAAGCTATGATCATAGTATTTTCTTAAGTATTAATCATATACATTATAGAGTGTTATCCTTGTGTAAATGATCAGTGTTTTATTCACTGACTCTATCTGTTAACAGATGTTCATTTTAGCTTTATACTGTATGTTTGAGATGTATTCGTGTGTATTAAACATTGTTTAATTGCAAGAATTTTTAAAATTAGGATGTTAAATACTTATTTTTCATATCATGAAAAATAAAGTTTCTTCCAAACAGTTGTGTATTTATTGTGTAGCTAAAATGAAAAAAAAAAGAGTTTTCATTTCCAATGTGACAAACACCCAAGACAATATCTATTATGATTTTTCTAATATGCATTATGGTTATTATGGTTCACATAAACAAAAATAGTCTTAGTAATCAGAGCCGTAAGTCAAGTTGTGATTAAAAAACATAATTATGAATTATGACATGAAAAATTTATTACGATATTAAATATGAAATTAAAAGCTTGTCCTATAATTATGACTTGTCATGACTTTCTCATAATTTAGTCTTTTTGTTTGTGTAATTATTATTAAATATTTACAAATGTCTACATAGACTGTATAATTTTTACAACTTTACGACTTTTTATCTCATAAGTTTGACTTTTTTTATATTATGACTATGAGACTAAGTCATAACTTATGTTATCATTTCAGCTTTCATCATCACCATGATTATTTATGAAAGCGTTTTTTGTAATTGGTTTCCATACATTCTTAATAATTTGAGCAACTAAAAAGAACTTCCCCGAAACATTAATCTGAATCAACTGAATTTACATGAAAGTCAAAATCAGTCTGCACCTGGAAGAAATTTTCTGCCTGTAATTCTGACTGGATTGTATAATCAGTCATGTGATACTTACAGTTGCTTTAGACCTAACAAAACTGCTTTAGTGTAAATACACCAGTGTAAAACCTCTGTATTTAAAAACTCTTAATTAATTCAACTTAAAATACTCAAATACTTGAAGTTTGGACAACTATGACTAGGGCCTTCATGCTCGATTTTTTAATTTACAACAAATGTAAAGGTGGAAACACACAGTACAAGTTTATTAGAATCACTATACACAGAAAAGACAAGTTAGAGCACCTGTCGTGTCATGATTTTGAGTTTATACTACATCTTAGAATTATGACTCTCTCAACATACACTTTATAATTTACCATCTCATAATGCTGAATTAGATCTCTGAATCCATCAGATCAGCTACTGAATCATGTATCACTTACCAAACTATAAGAACCATTGATGAATTGTTTAATATAGAAATTAGTTTTTTGTTTGCTGTACAACCAGAAAGCAAAATATATTTCCTTCTATCTGTAGGTTATCTCACTTTAATGTCTTTGTTCATGTTTGACCATTTTTATAGCTTACCCAAAGTCTTATGGCAATGCAATAATGAGGTAAATGCAACCAGTTTAATACTAAGGAAAATACCAAATAAAGACAACAAAAACTAAAAAGTTAGAAAATTCTAAAAAGAATAGAATGTAACTGCATGGTATGAAACTTAGTGACTTTCATGGCACTTGCTATGTAAACATAGGGAAAAAGTTTCTTAAAAAAAGTAATATTTGTATTGTTTGCGGTCTAAAATGTCACACAAACTGCCACATAAATATGAAAAGATTTTGTATAAAGTTTAATTAATGATAAACGATAGCATTTGAAAGTTTCTTTGTTCTTTCAGTAATTAATACTCACAGCGTGTTTCACAAAATCATGGAGAATATTATATAAAGCGTGTAAAGCAAACTCATGCACCTGCAACTTTATATTTGCATAAAAACAAAAAAGTGACCTCCTGTACTTGTTGGTGATTGGCTGCTCCAGGCTGTTTCGGCCTGAAACCTGATAAGCTTCTACTGTACCTGCATTATGTTCACGCCCAGTTTATACACAAACACTATTGTTTCGTTCTCTCTGTCCTGCCTTGGTGACCACCTTTCATTTTCCTCTCCTCGAACGCATGTACACATGTAGGAGAAGATGGCAGGAATGAATATCTCAGTGGATAAGGAGCAGTTCTGTTGCTCAGTGTGCTTGGAAGTGCTGTGGGAGCCGGTGACCATTCCCTGTGGACACAGTTATTGCATGGAGTGCATTAAAGGTTACTGGAGAAAATGCGAGCTGAAAGAGGAATACAGCTGCCCTCAGTGCAGACGCACCTTTAGTCCCAAACCTGTGCTGTGTAGAAACACCATGCTGGCTGATATTGTGGAGAAACTGAGGAGAACCGGCGTTCAAGAAGCTGGTGGAAAAGCAGCGGATGTCGACTGTGACGTCTGCACTGGGAAGAAACATCGAGCCATTAGGTTTTGTGTGAAATGTCAGACGTTTTACTGCGAGATGCATCTGAAACCTCACAACGAAAGGAACCGTGGAAGGACGCATCCGCTTACTGAAGTTACAAAACTACCGCAGAAGAGAATCTGTTCACGGCACAGTAAATTTCGGGATGTGTACTGTCGAACAGACCAACAATGCATTTGTAGTTTGTGCTTCAAAGACGGACACAAGGGGCACAACGTGGTGACAGCGATGGAGGAGAGGATGGAAATACAGGTAACAAAAACTGTACAAAGACAAAGTAGAGTTAAAAGATGGCAAAATTCTCACATGCGTGGTTTTCAAACAGAAACATCTCGAGGAAGCCTGGAAAAAGTCAAAACAGAGGTGTAAGGAACGAGAGAAAGAACTCAGAGACATTGTAAAATATATCAAGGTAGGTCTTGCTGTCATTGTGTAAAAAAACATCAGGTTTCTAATTTTTGGGTGGAACAAATCTATGGTTCTGCTTTGTTTACGTTTCAGTCATAGACCCAACATTTAACATTTTATTGTCTGATCATTTTGTACCATTCTGAAATAAAGTAGGCACACCACAGCTCCAGAAATAGAAAAGTATTTAATTATGTTCTCACCACAGGTGACGTTTCGAGATTAAACGCTCATCATCAGCTATTCACCAGTTCAGAATGGTACAAAAAGTTGCTTTGTGAGGGGAACAAAAAGGAATAGAATTGATTACAATTGTACTGTCCATGGTCTAAAATGACCACCACAAATGGGGCCATGAAAAATACAAAAACACATATATATATATGCCTGTTTGCAATATAAAGCAGAATAATAATAAAGCAGCACACATATACTCTAAAACCTCAAAAGTGTAAAACAGGCACGCATATAAACTGGTGTGACTGTAACACAGAGCAAAATTCAGTGATAAATATTGTTTTTGTAGAACAGAAAACAGTAAAAAAAAATGCCAGAAGGTTAAACGGTGTCCTTCCCATCACTGCTTTAGCGTTCAGCACAAGCGGTTGAGGATGACAGTGAAAAGATCTTCACCAGACTACAGCGCTCCGTCGAAAGAAAGCAAATGGAGGTGAAAGAGCTGATCAGAGGTGAGGAGAGGACAGCTCTCGGACAGACTGAGAAGCTTCTGGAACGACTGAATCAACAGATAGTTGAACACAGGAGAGGAGAAGCCGAGCTAGAGGCGCTCTCAAACACTGAGGATCATATCCATTTCCTACAGGTGAAGTCCAGGGTCTGAAACATGAACTGAATTTCTTTATTTGTGCTGGAGGTTATGAAACTGAAACACTATGGGAACCACAAGGCCATGGCATAGCATTCTCTTTGTTCAGACTCTATAGGGGAATTTGGCTCAGTGAATATAAAGGTGTGGGTTTGCTTACTTGCTGTTCACTTACTTGTATGACTCACCTGTGCAGAACTACAAGACTCTTTATGCTCCTCCTGACACTGGGGGGCGGCCCAGCATTGACGTCCATCCATATTTCTCTTTGCTGATACTGAGAAAAGCTCTCGCAGAGCTGACAGATAAAGTCAGCGAAGTCTGTGACAGAGAATCGACAAAGATCGCAGAATTAGGTGAGCTTAGTAACTCTGATTAATTAGTAAATATTTTAAATCACAATTATTTGCAATTGTGAACTTTTTCGTTTAAAGGCTCAAATTCCAACTCCTTTAGATTTAAACAGTTGGGTTTTATTGTTTTTGAATTCACTGTATAATGTAATAATGATATATGATATTATGCATTGCCTGAAAATGCTGGGGACTATTCAAGCACTGCGTAATATCATTACGCCTGCTGCACCCATGGTACGACAGTAAAGATCCTTGATTATTACGCTGGAATGAGAGTATAGTTCCTAGTTGTATCAGCCAAAAAAAAAAAAATTTCATTTTCTGTCAGTCTTAGTACAGTCTTAGTAACTATAGAAGAGTCAAGTTTTAAATAGGAAAATATAAAAACATTTTGGTCATTTTTGTGCGTGGTGCTAATGGTCTAATCAGATTCAATGATCTATGCTAAGCTATGCTAAAAGTGCTACCGTCAGACCTGGAGATCGGCTGAATGGATTCATAAACGGTAAAACTCAACTGTTTAACATTAGGAGAGTTGGAAAATTATTTTTTTGTTTACTATGCTCTCTGGACCTGTTTGCACTAGTGCATTTTCCTTTTTAAAATGGCTAACTTTTGCATATCCTTGACGACCATGTAAACAATGACATCATGCTTATAGACATTCCCCATTCGACCGCTCCGGGCACGTAGACCCATCAGCCGTCTAAATAATAGGATCATATCTATGTTTATACCTGCATTAATGGTCACGTGACATGCATTTTCAGTTGTTTAGTGTAAACGCCAATGTAGACAAGGATAATTTTCATTCTAAACTCTGTTTAAAAAATGAATACGCACTAGTGTATATGGGCCTTATGGTTAACTATGTGCATTTATATTTGTCGTTTTCCAAAATGATTTATAGTTACAAATAAAACTAAATTGATTCTTTCCATGACCTTGAAGGTGATTTCACCAAGTACAACATGTTCCTGGAACACCATTCCAATCAACCAATCAGAATTGAGCCATAACAATTTTCAGGAAATCTCAGTTTACGATCAGGTTTAGCACACAGCTATTATTAATCAGCTAGTATTTCCAACTGCTTTTAGGGATAAATTATTTGTAGGGTTACGTTTAGGGGTTAAGTCTGTTTTTTTGGACAGTAATGCTCATCCAGGATCAACAAAAGATGTTGATCCAGGAACATGTGTACTTGGCAAAATCATGGCCTCAACACATGATTACTTAGAATGATATAAACAACAGCGGTTGATGCACAAACGACTCTTGACAGCAGATACCCTTATATTTACAGTTGATGAAGGGCACGATCAGTCAGCTGAAAACTCCCTGAGCTGTCCGTTGAACACTGATACAGGTACGGACACTCACATCCCTCCCAGCAAGTGAGTCATCAAACCGCATCAACTCACCCATGTTTACCACTGTACATCAAAACTCGTCTGACGTAATTCACCTTACTGACCTTTTCCAGCCAATAGACATTTACACCAGACTGAGCCAAGGACCAGAGGAGATTTCTTACAGTGTGAGTTGAGAGTTCATTCTTGGATGAGATCAAAAACAAAGATACACAAAGACAGTACACTAATATTACTTGTGAATAGGAGAAAGTTTAATGCACAATAATAGAATAATATCACTTCAGCTAGATATGAATTAAACTGAATTAAAAAATAATAAAAAAGGTGATTGCTAAGTGGAAGTAAGCCATTTTCTGTCAATGTGCAAGACTTCCGGTTCATTAGCCGCTGTAGGGAAATAAGACAAATTGAGTTGAAAAGTTGAATAATAGGCAAAATGGTTTGCACTTTAAACCAGGGCTTATAATTAAAGGGATACTCCACCCTACAAAGAAAATTGTTCTTAGCAAACTATGCTCTCTTTTTCAGACTTCTGTGATTTGACATTAGACCCAAACACAGCCAACTCTTTGCTCCACCTTTCTGGAGACCGTACAGAGGTCACAACCATGACCGACCACAAGACGCAGTTGTACCCTGATCATCCAGAGCGCTTCATCAGCTGGGCTCAAGTCTTGTGCACCGAAGGGCTATCTGGATGTTGTTATTGGGAGGTGGAGTGGAGAGGTGGTGGAGGAGTTTCTATTGGCGTTTCCTACAGAACTGGGGGAAATATGGACCAAAAACTGGGATGCAACTCAAAATCGTGGAGCTTAGATTTCTCAGATTCTCTTTGTTTGTTCCAGCACAATAAGCTTAGTGTACAAATACACACTCCAATGCCTCACAGAGTCGGCGTATATCTCGATCACAGAGCTGGAACACTGGCGTTTTATTGCATTTCTCTGGCAGACGATACCATGATTTCACTGCACCGAGAGCAAACTACATTCACTCAGCCTCTCTATCCCGGTTTCTGGGTCGGAATTGGATCTACTTTGAAACTCTGTCAAACTTTCAGCTTTTCAGCTTAGTTATGCATTCTGTGCTCTCATTTTGTTTCAACAGACAGTTCGCCCAAAAATCAAAAGTCATTCGCTCACCTTTGTGTTGCATTCATGTTTTTATCTTGTGGCTTCTTGTTGTTGAGGCTAAAGTGTAGCACTCTGACCTCTATATATCCTATTGTTGGAATCACCACTTTCATTTTTGTGTGAACTTAGCATTTATATAAAAAAAATAAAATACAAAAAGATGAATTATAATGGAACTTGTAAAACCAGAACATGAATAAAGAGCATGTAAATGAAGAGTAAATACAGCAAGTTGGTTGACGTGGCTGAACAGTTTATTGGTAACCGTGTGATATAAAAGCAGCAGTAACCCAGTGTGAGGTGGTTCTTTTGAGGCGAGAGGCTCAGATCTTGTTGAAGGCAGCAATGTCGACACTCTGGACCTACAGCATAATGAGGAGTAAATGTAGTATTGGTCAATAAAATCGTACAATATTTTTCCTAACAGTTTACAATGTAATCAATGTCAAAAAAGAACTTAATTTCAATTTTGCCTAACCATAAATGAATCTTATTTTTAAAAAAAAGTATATTGAATAAATTTAGACCAATGTTTTCATTGTGAATTTCCATTATAATTTTTCTCTTTTTTTTTTTTTATTTGCATGACTACTTTATTACAGTTGCTGTAGTACTGCAATGCAACAAACACACATCTACAAATATTAATACATTATAAAATCTATTTTACTGCAATATAAAATAACTACAATATTAAAATAACTATAAATATTTATAACTAAAAAATGTGAATACATTTTATCCAATTTTAATATAAATGTATATAATTGTTTTATTTATTTTCATGGCAACGGTTCATTTGTCCTCATAATTTGTCCTGTTTAAAAAAAAATAAAAATACTTGATAGATGTATTTATGAACTATAAAATAATTTTATAATTTATTTTACTTTAGTATATACAATAACTATACAAATGTTATTTTTTCCATTGTAATAGTGTATTTATTCATTATAATAATAATAAAAAATATATATATATTCTTTTAAGCTACTTATTTTCATGACAAATGTAGTATTTTTATTAAAATTACTTAAATTAAAAGAATAAAAACAAATAAAAACAAAGTACAAATGTAATTGCATAATTGCAAAGTACGATGTCTGGACACACTAATGCAAATTGGCTGAGAATATAATGCAAGAAACAACTTGTATATCATTCTTTATACAGTTTTTCTTTTGATTTCGGGCTGAAACATTCTCAGATTCACCCTGCACTTACGTAGTCCTCAAATTTGGTGATCTCCTCTTCCAGAATGTCTGTTCCCACTTTATCGTCTTCTACCACACAGCCGATCTGCAGCTTTTTGATGCCGTAGCCGACAGGAACCAGCTTAGAAGCTCCCCACAGGAGGCCGTCCATTTGTATGGAACGCACGCACTCCTCCAGCTTTGACATATCGGTCTCGTCATCCCACTGATCAAAAAAGAAAAAAAGAAAAAATTTAAACTGAGGAATTATACTTGACACTTTAATTGTGAGAGCTGAAGGTCTCATACAGGTTTCACATCCAGCAGGATGGAGGATTTGGCGATGAGGGCTGGTTTTTTGGCTTTCCTCTGGGCATATTCCTTCACCCTCTCTGCTTTGATACGCTCTGCCTCCTCATCTTCCTCATCACTGCCAAACAGGTCAATATCGTCGTCTTCATCGTCAGCGCCATTATGTTCCTCAACCTTGGGCTTCTGGACAGGAGCAGCCTTCAGATAAAACAATATGCAGATTATGAATGATAGAGTTCACACTTCCTCAATAATAATCGAATAGAATAAACGTGTTTGGTGTGATGTCCGGGGAGAGGGCTGATGTCAGGCCCCCAGGAGGAAGGTGAGGTCTAAAGGCGATGTAAGGGGAGGCGGAGGGATGCAAAGAACGAGATACCAGAGAAGGGGAGTTCGTCGTGATTAATCAATCGTACGTTCTCCTCCCAAAAATTTTTTATAAACATAATTCAGTGTGCAAAGTTTAATAATATGGCAGGGTCGTACATCTACCTTTGTAACGGTAACACTCTTTGAAGCAGGTGATGGGCTTTTTTCCAGTACAGCCATTCTGGACTCCAGTTTGGACAGCATGGCTCTCAGATCATCCACCACTGGTAAAGGAACAGCTCTGTTAATCTCATAAAAATTACAAGCAGCTTCAATACAATCAGTAACTCAAACTGAAAATTCAGGCAAAACTTCTTTTTGGACATTTCTTGGTCTGTTTCAAAACATGCTACAAAAAAAAAACAAAAAACACTATTACTAATAAAACTATAAATACACCAAAATGTAAAATCACTAAAACTTTGATTAAAACTTTTTACATTAATTATTTTAGCATCAATATACTAGTATAGTCTTCATTGGATTTCAATTTTAAAGGTCCAGTAATTTAGTTATTTTTTTAATGCCTATATAGTTAGTAATTTGACTTAAGTTTGTTATTTCATTACAAGTTAAAACTAAGCAAAAAGGAAAAAAAAGTTTCCAAGGCAACTAACTAAAATACTTAATTTCAGTAATTCAGATTTATTTTTATTTAAACATTTACTTAAAGGTTTTTCATAGATTGTTTACTATAACAACAACTATCACTCAAAATATTAAACACTACAGCAGCATTTAATTAATACAAATATTCTAGCAGAAAAAATAAAGTAGAGCTAAGTATAAATATAAATATAAATTTCAGTAGTTCTCGCTTCCTTATAATCGCAGTAATAGTGATAGCGTATTTGGTGTGCTGTCCTGGGGGCGAGCCGGGAGCCCGGCGGACTCCGAGCCCTGGAAGTATGAACCCTAGCGAGGGTAGAGATCAAAAGAAGCTTCCATGAATTTTCTAGGGCTGGATATCAACTTTTTCCTGTGGATACCTCGCACAACATTTGAAAATCTGATCACAAATACAACATCCTGATGTCATTCCGAATGTACATTAAATAATTGTCATAACTAAAAATGCAATGCACATATGGCGATCTAACTTAAAAGATGTTCAAATGATTTAGAAACTGTTGCCATTTTATTATATCACTGCGTGTGAGCAGAGACAAATCGTGCAGTGAAATCTCACAGTAATTCTTACATGACTTTCAATATCTTCTCTCTGATTAGTAGTTGCTGCATCCACATTTGCATAAAGTTTAGCATTTCTCAGCTGTGCTGCATTTATGGACACGCACACATTCTCTGTGGCTTTAATCACTGACAACAATCTGAGAACAAATGACCTCCAGTCTCTGTCACAGCAAATCACTGTTCTTTGTGAACACTCCTAAGGCAGCATCAAAGAGCTGGGAAATTGCTTTTCTAGGTAGGCAACTCATTTGATTGTGGAATTGCCGTCACGTCTGTCCGTTTCTTCTATTAAGTACCTTTGTGCAGATTCTTGTTGTCCAGTTCCAGACTCTTCAGACGAGAGACCAGCTCACTCTGATCCTCAGACTTGCTGGCATTCTGACTCTGCAAATCAGATAGAGGAGAAATGAACGTTAGTGAACTAGCTCTCAAAGAGCTGACTGTAAAAACACGCCATGCATGGCTGTGACTGCAGACATGCCAAAAAAACTTTGTCAAACCACAGGAAACCATTTAGATGCATTTATAGTATATTATGTTTGAAACACTAAAAAACATTTACGTTTCCACTCTAATTTGCATGCAGTTTACTTTGGTGAAGGCTAGAACTTTAAACCGATGCATGAAAACAGTCATGCACAATGTCTATGTCCCTAAATACACCAGTTTCACAGAAACCAGGCTGTTTTGAAAGTGTCAAGGAATAATGTGTGTATGATCCATGCCGCTCCAGGCTCCATTCACATGCTTTTCACACAGACGTCAGGCTAAACCACACAGCACTTACGGTCTTCCTCTCCCGCGGCTTTTGAGCACGAGCGTGCCCTTTACTACCCTGTAGAGAGGCCTTCACCTGAGAGGTTCACATTTATGCACCACAAGCAGAAAACAAATCAGAGAAAGAGACAGAGATAAACTACGATGACAACAACAGAGTTGTGCTTAGTTAGAAAGAAAACAATCAGAAAAGAGATGTATCCATTAAATAAGTTTTCATTGGCCACAAGTTTTTTTGCTTCTTGGTTCTTTAATGATCTTCATGTTGCAAAAACATATCTGTGCAACTGTGCACAGATCTTTTAAAGGACAGTATCACCCAAAATTGTACATTTGCTTAAAGTATGTAAGATGTAGGCGAGTATGTTTCTTCATCAGAACAGATTTGGAGAAATTTTACATTATATCATATTAACTGTAATATGTTGCTTCTGGTCTGTAATCCATAATACTTTAATAATAATATTAAAGTCCATCTCCTGTTGTTCTCTCACATCAAAATCCACCCACATCTTGAGTGGATCTTTCTGCTTGTAAACGGTGCTTGATCTGTACAAATTTCTCTCCTGATATAGCTTCTTAAGACCCTGCGGCCTCAAATGAGGACATTATATTTAGTGAATTTCTCAAAGACTATACATTCCAAAGTTTGGATGTCCAGGAAAGAGCACATTCAGGGCTTTTCATAAATACTAAATTATTGGATGTTTCCCCATGATTACTTTCTTTCCTTGGTCTTCAAAAATGTCTGAAATAAATTTAGCAACACTCTTATGGAAATATGAAATTTTGTAATTATTTAAATCTGTCTAAATTTGAAACCGTGCCATAAATCAACATTTCAGGAAAATGTTATGGAGTTTCAAATCAAAAGATGACTTTGTTACAAACAGGACAAAAAAGCTCATGATTACACGGTTTATTACGCATTTTGGGAAACAAATGAATAAGTTGTTTTAACATAAAATAATTATATATATATATATATATATATTTTTTATATTTTATGAAATATTATTAATACTCCCATTATTACACTTTTTACATTGCATTGCCCCAAAAACACATCAATATGCAAATTAGATTTAGTTAATATATACACATTGTATATAATGAGAAAACCTGTTTATGACCATTTAACACACATTCTGCAGAAAGAAAAATGGTATAATCGAGACATTTTATTCTAACATA